>WOVY01009331.1:0-251214 GCA_013436015.1 Rhipicephalus annulatus
ACCACCATATTATTATGAGAGACACCGTAGTGAAGGGCTCCAGAAATTGAGACCACCTGGGGTTCTTAACGTGCGCCCAATCTGAAGAACGCGGGCCTACGGCATTTTCACCTCATCGAAAGTGCAGCCGCCGAAGCCGGGATTCGGTCCCGCGACCTGCGGGTCAGCAGCCGAGTACCTTAGCCACTAGACCACCGCGGTGGGGGCAACAGTTGTTATCTGAAAGCGCATTAACATCATATTATTATATATATATATAGTATATTATATAATATATATATATATATATATATATATATATATATATATATATATATATATATATATATATATTTCTCATATTTTGTATACGGACACGTGTCGGTTTAATCATGCATGCTATCTATATACTGATAAAATTCTTGCACACTTTTCATTTCTACCTTCCCACAGGTGCCCCACAGCCAGGCATAAGGGCCAGCACGCTTGGCCTTATAGCGGGCTTCCTGGTGAAAGCAGCTGAGGATTGCATTACTTGCGACGACTGCATCGGCAAAATCAAGGCTCCCAGCTCATCTGGACCAGCACTGCTGCTGTGATATTTAATTTAGACAGGGGAGGGCTTTCATACCCAACGATCTCATTTCTTTCTTTGTGAGCACTCTAGAAGGGCCGCGGAAGCATTTGCGCCATTGGCCATTTCCAAAAAGAGGCCGATGGCACTTTTTGTGCAAACTGTGCTACCTGCAGTGGCCTTGAACCCTCTTTTCAGCCATAAAGGCGCTACTAGCGAGCACCGAGAAGCCATGGCGCGGCTAGTGTTGCAAAAATTTAGCCGTCCTTTCTTCTCAAACTACGTGCGGGACAAAACAGCCAAAGAAGGAAAGAGAAAGAGAATAGCCGAAAAGCCAAAATCTCGCAAGATTTTAAAAGTTTAGTTGCATGCCTCCATTGTATCATGTACGCGCCCAGAACCTTGCTAGCACATTTTATTGAACTATGACCCAAATGCACGCAGCTCTGTACGCGTACATATGTTTTCTTTATTGCAGACACAAGCCGTCACTGTGTGCCAGCAAGTAGGATATTCTTCGAAAGTGCAGAAACTTTGTTTTGAAACATCAGCTTTAACTGGCATATTGTGGCACGCATAAGTAAAGCGACAAATGTGTTTTGTTTCATTTTGAAGTGCTGTAACATTGCTCGAATCACACGCATACACTCGCCAAATTCTTTTAGCAGAAACCTTGATATCACTTTGAGGGATCTGCTTTTCATTGACAAACGAGTATAATGGCACATTTTCAGCATGTGTACGCGCCCCAACTGCGGGTGTCGCCCTGGGCGCTATCAATCAAACATAACCACTAGTACAACAAAGGCGGTACTATTCCGCCCTAAAAATAAGTCTGTTAATGAAAACATGCATTTCAAGTATGGCGATACTATTATTGAGTTAGTAAATTGTATAAAAATTCTTGGAGTTACATTTTCGAGCAATATGCTTTGAAACGATCGCATTTACAGTGTGCTGGGTCAGTTATTCTCGCGTAGAGGGCACGGTGTACAGTGGCAAAACTGTTCTACTATACAAGGTAAAATTCTTACTTTATAATGACTGTTCTGTTGGCATCTTGCTTATTGTTTTCTTGGTATGAAGGACTACGACTACACGCGCTTACAAAAACTGTACCTGATGCAAAAGACGTATATTAGAATAATTTTTTACTGGTCGTATGATGCTCGCAGAAGTGAATTGTTTCAACAGGCTGGAATACCACCCCTACATCGTCTCTACGATTTTAAGTTAGCATTGGTGGTCAGGCGTCAATTTCAAGAAAGTCGACATTATTTGTACGACCTCTCGAAACTGCAGCCAAATAATTTGTTCGAAACATGACATAAAGAAACATGGAAAATAAAAACTTCGAGAACAAACTACTCCACAGATAGGTTGTTCTACACAGTTTCTACGTTAATTGATAAATATGTGAAAGCTGGCATAGATTTTACTCTGTACCCGAACTCAATTGCACGATATACACATGTATAGTTTTCAAGATTTCTTTGCAGTTGCTACATTGTTATCATGGTTGCTATTTTTATTTTTAGAATTTGAACTTGATATTTTTGTAATTGTTGCTTAGATAACATTGCTAACTGTTTGCCAGTGCTGTCGTGCTAAAGGCGTCTGTGGGCCTATGTCAGCTGCCTCTTTCGAAGAGCAGCTTTTACCTGCCGCTGTCCTTCATCAAACTATTGATGAAAAATAAAAATTATTTATTATTATTATTATTATTATTATTATTATTATTATTATTATTATTATTATTATTATTATTAACTATGCTCGACAAGATGATGATAATGATGACGATAAAAACTTTATTGGGGTCGCAATGTGTTGCCCTCGATAGGCACATCACTGCCTTTACCATATCGTCTCATCGCACGGACATATTAAAATCATAGAAACGCGCATCGGCCAGCGCTCCCCGTTCCAGCAGACAAACTCCCGTAGCGAAATTTGACGCACCAATTTTTTGTTGTGTAGGTCACAGTAAGAGTTAAAGCTTCAATTCCTGTGTCTCTCCTTGATATGCGTCCGTTGGCGTATGTGCATTATTCTCTTCTATACAATTGACTACAAGTGTAACACTGTCGAGGGCGAGTGTCCAAGGTAAGTGCTCAACAGGGGCACTGCGTTCACCTGACGCGTCCTAAACAACCTAAAATCAGTTTGATATTCTATTACCAATGAGTACATTATTAGTCAAAAGCTTTATGAATACTAAATTGAAGTTTTTTTAGGCTGGAATGGCAAAAACAACCATGCAGCAAGACAATTCTACGCAAATATACAGCTTTAGAAGTCAATCAACCAGTATAGCCTAACTACTAAAATGTAACACATAGCACACGTATCCTTTTCAGCAAAAAACAATCACACGTATAGGCAGTTTGTCACAGAAGCAGACGCATGGTATCAGTCCGTCGCCCTCCTTGCCGGCCGCACAGTAGCAGCTAACGAACAGGTTATAGGTAGCGCCACCTACGGCGAGCGATTCTGAACAGAGAGCGGGGACACGCGCTCCCATAGGAACACCCGCTATTCTGAACAGGTCAGGAGTGTAGTAGGTCATGGTGGGCGCCACTTAAGTAGGGTCGTCCTAAAAGGAAGGTCTTCGTTTTTTTGGAGCCTATATGCAACAAAATACTGTAAAAAAGTTTTTTTAAAAGGCGTAAGCGTAATTATAAATAACTAATTAACCCTACGTAAGTGAAGCCGCAATTGGTGACAGCCGTTTTCGCACTCGTTAGCAGGTAACCCCTTCGATACAAGGGCATAGCCTCTGAAATTAGCAAACGTCAAAATTGCTAATATCAAAGGCTGAGTACAAAGACCCTTAATTCTACGTAGGTTGCGCCACCATAGATGACGAGTGTTTCGCGCTCATCCGACAGACAAGAAAAATATAGGAGGCTATGGTATACGTGATGGGTATTCTGTGGTATTCCCGGCCTTCCGCGTTCTCGTGTGCTTCATTTACATAAGTGCAACGTTGTAACTTTTCTCTACTACTGAGTGGACTTGTAGAAGTGCTCAGGCAGCAACACCTCGTTTGCCGCGTGTCGATAATGTAGCGAATGCAACTGATGCTTTCGCTCCACCGCGTTACTGCTGGGAAAAATGCAGCTCAGTGACTACGCAATGTCTCTGTCTGACCCCGTGTAGAGCAGGTACACCACCTAAGCCGCAAAATGAGGGGGCGAGGCCCCTTGACGCTGTACGACGACTACTTCACGAACGATGTTGTCTCTTACTATAGTGTACAACGTGCGCATCAATGTTTATATAGAACCTTGGTGCGCATATCACGGGCTCTGTGGTTCACGGGACAGACTGTGAAGCGAGAGCAATAAGAGAGCCACAAATCCTCGGAGACTCCTAATTACGTCACTAGCAGTTCTGTGAAGCAGCCACAGGGGAAGTTCGTCATTGCCGTCGTTGCATAGGTATGTTTTGCATAATGTACCACATATCAGCGACTTGACTTTTTTTTTAGCTATGGGTAATGTTAGCGATAGGCCCAGTAATCAATTGCCGATGTGGCGCCGAGTCCACTACACTTTATAGTCGCTGTTCACTACATAGGCAGCCAAGTTACTGATGTACGTTGCTCGTGTTTTCCGCTCCTGATGACGTGCTCGTGGCATCTAATCGCGTAAGTACCACGCTGACTTATTTTACCGTTGCTGTACAGGTCTTTACACTCACAGGCAAGAAAAAGCCACCTCCATTGATTTTTTGACCATGTCAAGGTAATGGTGTTTCGATGTTCCTGAGACACTCTTGTCACGAGCCCAATAGCTGAAATGCCTCAGAAAATTTGAAAATAACGTTTAATAAGGAAAAAGGGACAATACCGAAACCTAACCTGGCGCCCTGTCTGCGTCATACTCTGGAGTGGATGGATGGATGGATGCTATGAGCGTCCCCTTTATAACGGGGCGGGTGACAAGTATGCCACCAGGCTCGACAAAAAAAAAAACCCTTTTTTCTTTTTTGATGTTGGCCTAATGCCTCTACTTCGATAAATTCTATCTTAATGGAACAAAATGTAAATTTTCAGCTTAAGTTCTCTGCCAGTTTTGCGGACACGCAGCGCCACCTGTCGACGCGGTTTTGAGTAGTGCAAAGCCCACCTCTTTGCACAGTTTGCTGCGCAACCAGGTGCAACTACAGCGTAAAAAAATGGCGATTGAGATAAACATTAGGTGTATTTGAGAATTGAACTCTTAAAGAAAGAGCTACAAGGTTTCTCCGCTAGTCAGGCGCGTCACCTCACCGCCGTGAAGTGCTTACTAGTTCACTCGCCAGAACGACGATGTGAAACAAGAGCAGACGCAACAGTTCCGCGCTTTAGGAAAAAGACCACAGCCGACGCTACAGTTGCGTTGTGAATTGCCACGAACGTTAAAGGACTTCGTTTCACTGTTTTCCGCAGCTTTCGTGAGGCAGAACGGCGAGAGCACTGGACGTGGGCTGTTGTGTTGGGTAAGCGAATCACTCGTGTTGTCTACAGCTGTTCGCGCAAGAGTGTGATAACGTAGGTCTCCTGATATTGTTTTCAGTAGCTTTTATATCTTAGTAACCTTGATTATTAAGATTAACAGAGCCTCTGACCACGGTGTGCACCATGCAGCAGTGGACAGGTGACGCGACTATAACGCCGCGACTGCCGATAACCTGATGTTCCACGCCATTACGCCTGAGGGCTTTCAAGGTTCTAAGTTCCGACTTTATCTGTGAAATGCGAACACGTACGTCATACAGGCAAATCGCAAAATGGTCGAGACCAGCACTAAGTTTTTTTTTTCTTTACGTTGCTCTTCGCAATTGCCCGAGCTATCTCGGAGGCCTCGGTTTTGTTTTTCGTTGTACACCGAGAAAGTGGATACGCGTACATCCCGGTTGCAGTATATACAATGTCAACAGGACAATCGTCAACAGGACAATCTAGCATTCGTAATAAAACAGTTCAGCGCACAAGAAGCGAGAGATCTGGGGAGAATGCAACTGCAATGGCGAAAATCGCCAGGGCTATTTGTGCCGAATAAAGTGAACTTCGTACCACTGATCGTAAGATAGATTGCTCGTGTATGCACTTCATCGCTTTGTCATCATGTGCATTCCCAAGTTTAATGCATTTAGGTGGAAGGAACGTCGGAGCTGCTTGCCTGTAACTCGATGTCATGCGATGCTCGCTTGCACTTGCTCGCTTGCGTTCCAGTTGCAGTACGCCGAATTAACTAAAACACATTTCGCATTGTACCCACAGTTTGTTTTGATGACCTTCCTACTTTTTTAAAGCGAGGTTGGATTGAAGTAAGAAGCTTGCCAGGTCCTTGATTTTCAGGAAATCGCGCCTCAAGGCCAACGAAAGAGGAGGGCCTATGCACGTTCGCTTGCGGACGGCTCGCTTTGCACTACCCATTTATGGCCGGCGCGTCGATGGGGGCACTGATGGCGGCGTTTTTCGCAGCGCTGCCTGGGCAGAGTGTGACGTCTGTACTGGTCCCGCCGGCGTGGAGTATGAAACTGAAAGCCAGACCCACGGTGTTAGAAATATAGCTGGAACATGAAGGAAGTTTTTTTTTTTCCTTCCTCCATGAGGTGGAACGACGGAGCGCCACCACCGCGCGCTCGCTGCGCTCAACTTTGGTTCCTCCGCACCGACGCGCCACGAGATGGCAGGAGCAGTCACGTGGCTCACAGCCGTGTGAGTTAGTGTGAGTGGCGAGCGGGTGCCATTCAGACCACGGTGTTTTTCAGACAGAGAGGTTGCCGTGAAGTTGCGCTCTCGTTTTCGTTGTTGTTGTTTTTTTGTGTGCATGATGAGAGTCCATGCTGTTCCTGTGAGCAAGTCGTGAAATAGAAAAATTGTGCCCCACTGCAAATCTTGCTACAACGCATGCACAGAAAATGCCGATTTCACAGTGCGAATTAACAACATTTTTGATGCCATCAATCGCAGACACCCTAAGGAAGGTCAAAGATTAGGCGGCAAGGATTTTGAAGCGCTAGAGTCCTTTCAACAATGACCCAATAATTGGGAGGAAGAAGTGAAGGCAGGACGAATTGATCCTCATAATTTTTCTTTTCACGAACCACTGCTGAGTGCTTGCGAGTGACTATTCGGTCGACAATTGAGCTGTCATACTACTTGTCAAATAAATGCGACTTCAGATATGTGTTAACTGCTAAGTTTAACCAAGATCATTTAGAAAAGTTTTTGGTGTTATACACCAAGCTGGAGGCCAACATCCCTTCTTACCGACGTTCACAATTACACAGCATGTCATCCATTTACAGTCTCGTAAATCCACCCAAGTACGGGAATTGCCAGTCACTTTCTAGTGGAGAGCCAAGACTTCTTAGCTTGCGTGATTTACCATCAGCTTTCAAGGAGTATCTGCTCAGCCAATCATGCTTGAATGAGCTAAAGAACAGGCTTCACGAATCGTTGCAGGATGGGATTCAGTGTGACGATGTATTAAACTCATTGCCTACATCAGGCAACGTTAGCGACTGCATAATTTTTAATGTATGTGGGTTTCTTTGCTCTGAACTCCTAAAATACATACAAATTGTTCTAAGTGCATGCATGCTTGGACAAGAAAGCTGATATGTCAAGGGCTGAATCAGCTCTTGTAGTTTTAAAACAAGAGGCGGTCTTACGCACCCTAATGCCGCAGCACACACGTATATATATATATATATATATATATATATATATATATATATATATATATATATATATCATTTAGGCCCACCATTACCTCTGTCTTAAATCGCATCTGATAGCCTGCATCGCTAACACGTGTATATTTAAGGGCTTGTTTTCGTGTTTTACACATTATATATATATATTGTGAGCGCTGACTATGTACTTCATCTTCATCTGCATGACCAAACCATTGTAGTGATCATCATCGTATGTCACGCGGGCTGGCTCTCTGGCTCGTGCGCCTGGATTAAAGAAGGATAACCTGGTTGCTGCCGTACCGGACGTGGTCTCATAAGTGGTGGAGCGTGCTTTGGTTCCCACGTCCTCCTGCTCTACCCGTCACCCCTGGAGCTCCGGTCTGGTCGACGGTTGTGTCCTCAAGCAACAGCAATGGCAGAACCCAACCCGCCCACTGCTGCAACCGCTCCTTCTCAGCCACTTAGGCTTCACTACACCGTGAGTACCTCTCATCGAGACCCTCCGGTATTTTCCGGCCTTCGCAACGAAGACGTCGAAGAATGGCTCGACAGTTATGATCGAACCAGCGTTTGTAATTACTGGGACGAGGCGCACAAACTGCGCTACGTTCCTTTTTACCTCGATGGCGTCGCTAAAACCTGGTATTACAACCACGAGAGCGACTTCTCCAATTGGTCGGCCTTCACGGGGCATCTCCGTCAGGTATTTGGCACATCTGCAGGATGTTCTGTAGTAGCGAAACAGAAGCTCGCAACCCGCATTCAAGGGGACGACGAATCGTATACGTCCTACATTGAAGATATTCTGGCTCTCTGTCGCCGAGCACAAAATGACATGACGGAGGCCGATCGCGTCCGACATCTACTGAAAGGCATCAACTCTGTGGCCTTCAATGCTCTCGTGATTCAGAACCCGACTACCGTCCGGGACGTCATCACTACATGCCAACGCCTGGACGCGCTTCATTCCATGCGCCTTCCACACGCCTCCTGCGACGCTCGCTTTACCAAAGAGCATGAATTGCGGGCCCTTATCCGCACAATTGTCAGAGAAGAACTTCACGGCCTTATTCCAGGCAACCCTACCGTTGCGTCTGTCCACACACCTCCTCCCAACCTGCGAGAGATAATCAAGGACGAACTGGCATCAATGACAAGCGCTGCACATGCCCCGTCTCCTGTGCGCTTCCCAGTGCCTTCGTACGCAGAAGTTGCATCGCGGGTCCCTGCACCAGTTCCAACCGTGCCTGCGGACGTCGGATGCGACCATGTGGCTGCGATGACAACGCAAGCGCCAAGGCTACGCCACTATTCTACATGGCGTCCTCCCCGCCCCATCTGCTTCTACTGTGGCATAAGGGGTCATATATCCCGTTTCTGCCGCCGCCGTCAGCAGGATGAACGACGTGGTTACTCAGCTTACGAGAGAGACTTCCCCGAGACCCGATGAATACGATCCCGCACCGTATCCATCCACCTTCCGTCAGTCGCCCTCCCCTCCACGGTCTCATGCTGGGCCTCATCCTTCTCGTTCATCTCGCCGCCGTTCTCCGTCACCGTTTCGGCGTACGTCATCACCCTTGCGTCCCGCTCCGATCTCTCGGGACTCGGAATTCCAACTAGAAGGTGCAGTTTTTGGAGGGGAAACTGCTTGTCGTCGGAACGCTACAACTCCTCCGTCTCGTCCAGCTAATTTACTGCCTGTTTCTGTGGAAGGTGTTTTTGTTGACGCCCTTATAGACACTGGAGCCGCAATTTCGGTAATTGATCGTGAATTGTGTTTTCGCCTGCGTAAAGTGCAAACTCCTTATGCCGGTCCCATGTTATGCGGTGCTAATGACAGTCCAATTCGCCCGACCGGGTTGTGCACCGCTCGTATTCTCATCAATGGAATCCGTCATCACATACAATTGGCTGTGCTGTCTTCGTGCGCTCATCAGATAATCTTAGGCTGGGACTTCTTGTCAGCGGCGTCTGCTGTAATTTCGTGTGGTCGGCCCCTCATTCGTATTACGGACACTGAGCTTTCTTCTGCTGCCGACCTTTCGTCGCCCAACCTTGTGACAGCTGCGGATTTCCTCCTGCCTCCCGGACGAGAACGTGTCCTTACGATCAAGTCACGTGACATTCTAGATGGTGACGCTCTGGTTGCTCCTTGCCAGCGCTGCATTTTTCGAGGGATCACCATCGCATCTTGTTTAGTGCGGTTCTCCCGTGGTTATGCAAGCATCACGGCCTGCAACACGACGCCAGAACCGCTTCTTTTGCCTGAGGGGACCACTGTTGCCAGCATTACCGAAGAAGCACCGCTTTGTGTCGTCACTGGTTCATCTGCTTCGTCATTCTCAAAGTGTATGCCAGCGGAAGATGCATTTCCTGCTCTAAAGGCCACTTTGTGTGAACATCTCAACCCAACGCAAACGGATGCCTTGCTAGCGTTATTAATGAAGCACAAAACTTGCTTTGACGTTTGTTCCGAAGGTCTGGGTCAAACAACAGTGACCGCCCATCGTATCGACACCGACGGATCCCGTGTGATTCGCCGCCGCCCTTACCGTGTGTCGGCTTCTGAGCGCAAGCTTATAGAAGAACAAGTCAACGACATGCTCGCGCGCAACGTCATCAGGCCTTCGACAAGCGCATGGTCTTCTCCTGTCGTACTAGTGAAAAAAAAAGGATGGCTCGGTACGGTTTTGCATTGATTACAGATCACTCAACAAAATCACTCGTAAGGACGTCTACCCAATGCCTCGCATTGACGACGCTCTTGATACTTTACAAGGTGCCGAGTACTTTTCAAGTCTCGACTTGCGCTCCGGTTATTGGCAGATTCCAATGCACGAGTCTGATAAAGAGAAGACTGCGTTTGCTACGCCAGATGGGCTCTTTGAATTCAATGTAATGCCTTTCGGTCTGTGCAATGCCCCAGCCATATTCGAACGGATGATAGACACGGTACTGCGGGGATTAAAATGGAAGACCTGCCTTTGCTACCTGGACGACATTGTCATTTTTTCGTCGAGCTTCTCACAGCACCTGGAACGGCTAGACGAAGTCCTCACGTGCTTAGCTAAGGCCGGTCTCCAGCTCAACACTAAGAAGTGTCGGTTTGCCAGTCACAGCATCAAGGTATTAGGCCATGTCGTCAGTAAACATGGCGTTGAGCCCGATCCCGACAAGGTTGCCGCGGTGCTGCACTTTCCTACACCAACCACACAGAAAGACCTCCGCAGCTTCCTTGGCTTAGCGTCGTATTTCCGCCGCTTTGTACGTGATTTCGCTACTATTGCGGCTCCTCTGCACAAACTTCTGACCACGAGCGCACCCTTTGTCTGGTCGGATGACTGCGAAGCCGCTTTTCACACCCTCAAGCGATGCCTCACATCACGGCCAGTGCTTCGCCATTTCGACCCTGCAGCACCTACTGTGCTACACACTGACGCAAGTGGACTTGGCATCGGTGCTGTCCTTCTTCAGCGGAACCAAGCTTCCGAAGAACAAGTCGTGGCCTACGCGAGCCGTACTCTGTCACATGCTGAGCGAAACTACAGCATCACTGAGCAAGAATGTCTCGCCATCGTGTGGTCCATCCAAAAGTTTCGTCCTTACTTATACGGCCGGCATTTCACAATAGTCACTGACCATCATGCTCTGTGTTGGTTATCGTCTCTCAAAAATTTGTCGGGACGCCTTGGCCGTTGGGTACTACGATTGCAAGAGTATGACTACAGCGTCACATATAGGTCGGGCCGAGAGCACCAAGATGCTGACGCTTTGTCCCGTTGCCCGCTCTCGCAAAGCGCCGAAGTGTCACCTTCCATCTGTTCGTCACCGCCTGCCAAAGTGACCAAACAGACGGCTGCTCCTTCGAAACAGTTAGTTGCCTCGGCGGACCTTCTTTCGTCCACAGATCTCGCCTCGCTCCAACATGCCGATACCTACTGCCGCACAATCATCGATCGGCTCACTGGCTTATCGCGTGCTCCAAACAGCCGCCTAAGACGACAACTTGCCCGTTTCAAGCTTCAAGAGGGAACATTATGTCGGCAAATTTACCATCCCCTCGGTAACCAATGGGTTCCCGTCATTCCTCGCTCACTTCGTCTGGAAGTTCTACAAGCGTTTCATGACGATGCGACAGCTGGCCACTTAGGGTTCCACAAGACCTACGACCGCCTCAGGACTCGCTGCTTTTGGCCTGGCCTCTCCACTTCTGTCGCCAAGTACGTCGCTTCCTGCGCGTCATGCCAGCACCGAAAACGTACCACGTCTCTTCCCGCGGGGCCACTGCAACGACTGCCGTGCCCGTCCACTCCCTTTGAATTTGTGGGCATAGACTTATACGGACCTCTTCCGCTTACGCCAGCCGGTCACCGCTGGATTGTTACTGCCGTAGACCACCTTACTCGCTACGCGGAGACGGCAGCTGTTTCATCTGGTGCTACCTCTGAAGTAGCCGATTTTTTCCTTCGCGCCATTATTTTACGACATGGCGCACCGCGTGTGCTCCTTAGTGACCGTGGCAAGACATTTCTTTCACATGTCCTTGCTGAAGTCTTAAAGGCCTCTAACACCATCCACAAGACCACATCAGCGTATCACCCAGAAACCAACGGTCTGACTGAGCGTTTTCACCGAACTTTGTCCGACATGATCTCTATGTACGTGCAACCAGATCACAAAAACTGGGACACAATACTTCCTTTTGTCACGTTCGCATATAACACTGCCATACAGCGTACAACGAATTTTAGCCCTTTTTTTCTCGTGTATGGCCGTGTACCGACTTTTGTTCTGGACACCACCTTTTTGTCCACATCTTCCAATCCATCTTCATCTCTCCCGGAAGAGTTCGCCGCTCGTGTCGCCCGCTGCCATGAAATCGCCCGCGCCAACACTGCTACCATTCAGGACAAGAGAAAAATCGACATTGATGCGAAGCGTCGAGTTGTTGTGTTCCGCCCAGGCGACGAAGTCCTTTTGTGGACACCTGTTCGTGTACCTGGGCTCTGCGAAAAATTCCTTCACCGGTATCTCGGTCCATACACCATCCTGGAACGAACATCTGAAGTCAACTATCGCGTTGCTCCTGTCAACGCGGCTTCTGATCGTCGTCGCCGCCACACCGAGATCGCCCACGTCTCTCGACTGAAACGATATATTCGGCGTCCCAACCCTTTCTAACTTGCTGCCCTCTTTCGCGAATGGGGGAAAATAGTGTGAGCGCTGACTATGTACTTCATCTTCATCTGCATGACCAAACCATTGTAGTGATCATCATCGTATGTCACGCGGGCTGGCTCTCTGGCTCGTGCGCCTGGATTAAAGAAGGATAACCTGGTTGCTGCCGTACCGGACGTGGTCTCATAATATATATATATATATATATATATATATATATATATATATATATATATATATATATATATATATATATATATATATATATATGATCTTTTGAAAGAAGCTATAAGCGAATACCGGCGATAATGAAGTGTATTATTTGAATTTGACTTATTAACTTAGTGTTAGATAACTACAACCTCTCATTTCCTTGTATAGAACAAAGTAAACATCATGGCATAAGTGCTCCACTATTATACAGGAGCGCGTATACGCCGATATTACAAAAAACTAAAAAGAATGATGCGAACAAATCTCGAAACTTGCGCAAGCTTTCGAAACTAGTCCTGTGAATTGCTACCTCGAAGTCAAAAGGCAAATATTTCATTTTTCACACGTGTCTTCAATACTGCTTTCCTTTTGAATTGAAGTGCTGGCCTATTCTGTTTGTGGCCGTTTAGATATGATGGCATCTCTACATCGCTGTAATAGAATGTGCCGTTTTTTAGTTAAGAGTTGCTCCTTTCCTTTGAAAAATCTCTACCTGCATGTTCTGTTCTCTTCTCCCCGAGTGAGAATCATGCTTGTTAACAGTGAAAATATCTGGGGTTTTACGCGCTGAAACTACGATATGAATATGTGGCACGCCGTAGTGAAAGGCTCCGGAATTTTCGACAGTGTGGTGTTTTTTAACGAGCACTGGCATCGAAGAATGGTGTTCCGTCTGTCTCGTCTTTCCTTTTTTTTGCGCTGCTTTTTTCTTAACTATATATATGTACCTATAAGCTCAAGTTCACACGCTTCTCATCGCACAGCACTCGAGCCTCTAGGTGGTGTTCATCAAATGCGACCGCCGCGACAAATATCGAAATTACGTTTTTCTACTGTAAGACTCGGACTAACGAATTATTTTTGTCTAATTACTATGTAAACATTACTTACTCCAAAACTAACTTTTGTCATAATTACGCGGGGCTTTACCGTCACATGTTTAAATTCGCGATGTGATGTTTGTGAATGCGAATACATATATGCTTCTATCGCGAACTTTTGAGGTGCTAAATTAAGCAATTTTCACAGCTATCTACTCTGTATCGTCAAAATGGGGCAATTATTCGCCACATTTAATAATTGATTTACTTTCGCACTCGTTATCAAACGAAGGCAGTAGCTTTTTTTTTTTTTCCCCGAGTTGCTTTCGCGGTTCCGAAGCGACCTGCCCGTGAGCCACGGTCATTGTGGCGCCATCTCGGGCTCTGTCTGCAAAACGGGGACGGAACTTGTTCGCTTCCGGAAGCGCTGTCGGTCTTCCTAGCTGACTCCTAAAATGCTCCTGACACCGCGGCCATACCAGCGAATCGCCGGCTAAACGGCGCAGAGGAAGAAAGAAAGCTTTGTGCTATACCCGAATGTATGTAATGAATGGATTGATATGGCTGTACCCTTTAAATCGGGCGACGGCTAACGCTATCTAGCCGTAATACTTAGGGAACCACTAACTAGATTTATCTTTTTTTCCTTTTAAATAGTGAAGCTGAGGACTGTTATTTTGCAGTGAAAGACTTAATTTTCACTCGTGCCTTTATTTTATCCACCAATCAGATAATCTCATTTTACTTATCTCTACTCTCTTAAAGTCTATTTTGCCCTCACCTGTCCCTAAACCCCAGTGCTTTGAAAAACTCTGCGCCATCATCCTGAACTATAGGATGAAGCCTTTTACAGATTATTATCAAGTGTTCGGCAGTTTCCTCTTCCTCTCCACATGCACTGCATACCGTGTCTACCCCTTCGTATTTGGCTCGATATGTCTTGGTTCGCTATACTCCTGTCCTGGCATCAAACAGTAGAGAACTACCCAGAGTATTATAACAGATCCTTTCCTTGGCGATTTCCTGCCTAAAGGTTTGATAGATCTCTAGTGCGGACTTCCTAATCATGCCGATTCTCCACATATCGGTCTCAGCTTCCTTCACTTTCTTCTTAACCGATAGTTCTTTTTGGTTTGGCCACCTGCTGTTTTCTAAGTATTTACCAGTCATTCCTGGTTCGCTTCCTCCATTTTGTATCGACATTCTTCATGTACAAGTAGCTGAAAACCTTCCTAGCCCAACGCTCCTTTCACATTTCTCTCAATCGCTTCTTAAATTTTTTCTTGCTGCTAGCTTCCCTGCCCTCAAATGATGTCCATCCCATATCACCTTGTACTCCCTTATTTGGTGTATTCCTGCGACCTCCTAAAGCAAGCTTACCTATTCCACGTTGCTTAATTTCTAATCTTGCTTGAACTTCTGATCTAATGCACAAGACCGCATTGCCGAACGTCAGACTAGGAACACCACCGCCGTGCCAAACACCACTGTCGCCGCCTTGTGGCCAGCATAGTAAACGCTGTAGAGGCCAAAGTAGCGATGCCATCGACTGCGTCACTTCTGTTAGAGTGACGTATAGAATATGGGGAGTGTCCAAAGCACGGAGGAAGGAAAGGTGGAAGGGAATCACGGAGGAAAGACCTTTCCTTCCTCCGTGGTTCAAAGCATGGAGAAAGTTTTTCCTTCCACCATGGTGCAAAGCGCTGGCTCCCGCGGGGGCCTTTTGCGGCGAACTTCCGCGCCGCGCCGCTGCTGCGCCGGACCCTTTCCGCGCTCGGAAGCATGCGGAAAGCTAGGGGCGTCTGCTAGGCGCGGTAGTTTTCACGCTTTATTTGCGCGCACGGCACTTGAAGTATGCTCCACTTTAATAATGAGGTGTGAAATAGAGCTCGCCCATCGTTAACAGTTGTGTTAGTGCCTGGGGCAGCTAGGGAACGCAAAAACTGATCTTTTGAACGCCATCAACGTGGTCATGTACTGGTTCTAGAGTTCGAGCACGCTAATTTGGTAGCTGTGCGTGCACAAAAGCGCATAACATAAAAGAAATGAACGAAAAGAACCCGAATCGCAAGGGCAAGCGATAATCATACTGCTACGTATTATGCACGTAATGATACCACGCATGCAATAAATACGATTAATGAATAAATTAAATTACTTTTTCAGTCAGCTGAAATACTTGTGTGCAGTGACCGCTGGGCTCACCGTTACGGGCTTTTTAGTCACGGTCGCCGGTGGTTCACAGCCGCACACACATGTTCTATTAGATAACTTGCTAGCCTTGACTAGTAATTTTTAAGAACAGAGAATAGCTAGAAAACAACGCGGCCGTGCCACCGCAATATCTTTTATATTTATTTCGTTTTAGAACTAGCGTACGGCAACAAAGTTTGCCATGCGTCAGGCTTGTTTTCAAGTCACACATTCGAAAGATAAATTTTCTTCCATGTTTATACAATAAATACATAATATAGAAAAGTGCCTTGAACATATCCACACAACGTTAAATAAAGATAGAAACAGCAGCACTCTCGCTGTGCAAATTAACCTACTGTAACAAAATAGGTTGAGCAACTACAGATGTAAAGGTATTTCGTCACATTAGGAAATTGTTGAAATACATATTTCCCACCTAGCCTGACAAAAATTTCCACGCAATAACATATATTTTAAGCAGGTATAGCAACTGCATGTTTCGGTGAAATCTGGTGTCACTTGTGCGTCGGGATTGTCCTTATCTAGAGGAATCGCATCAGCATATATTTTAGAATGAGGTCAAACATGAAAACAATATCACCTTGTTATCAGTCATCCGTTTTCATAACCCCAACTATTTAATTATTGATAGCAATACATATTTACGAAGCCGCCCGAAACATCGAGTATATGAAATAAATCCCCATAGCTACTTACACGTTGAAATTGGCCGAGTGTTACGCTTTTCTAACACACGGCGAAAGCCGCGTCAGTAATTAATGCCCCACGTACGCTTGTTTTCTGACGTTCGCTCGTAACATGAAGTACATTCATTGATTTGTCTTGTTTCTCTGCGTACCTAATACCTTTTTGTACAAATTTTACGAATGCGCACAGTTCTTCAAAATCTATGGGTAAGTTGTAAGCGAGATAAGTGATGACCACGTTTCCATCATCCGGCGGAGACAAATCAGACCACACGTCATAGTTTAAGACGGAAGCCCTATATTCTTCATGAAACGTGCAAATTGACCGCCGTAGTCAATGTCCCGCCTCGGCGGCGACAGCACGTAGGATCAAACGCTTGCACACACGGTTACATGGTTCCCCGTCAGGGGGAAGGGGGTGAATATTCATTGCAGCGTGCCCCCATATCTATTATGTCAACGATTGCGGCTCACTTTGAGCCCGCCAACCACGTGTCGCAGCACCCCGTTCATATATTGTCAATATATGTGGGTGATCACTTTGTGCCCCCCCCCCCCTCCCCTCTTAGGAGACTAGAAAGGCGGACGCCCCCCCCCCTCCGTGAGCACGCCTGCACATACGAGTGATGCAAAACATTATCACGGTATGACGTCACGATTATATAAACGATGTCAAAGTTTGTGACGCCATCATGTCGCCTCATTTTGGCATCGTCGCTTTACACTGTCTACGTGATGGGCCAACCAATCACGGATGCAGTGCAAAGCAAAGTGAGGTGCAGAAGCTTGAATTGAATTACTTTAGACCCTGGTAGTGCGAAACCACGTTCGATGCAGAAAACTCTAGGGGAGGAAGGGGTAAGTTAAATTTATCGACTGAAGAAAAACAACGTGTATTTCCTATCGAGCTGTCTGAGGCTTTAGGACCTTGCGAGTTGTTATTCTTAATGATGGCGTAAAATATAAACATGCCCAGTTATTGACCTTGTCACCGATTAGTCATGCTAGTCATACAATAGTGCCAATTATAAACCATTTGAAGAAGACGCTAGACTTACGCCAATTACCTAGGGTTTTTTTAGTACCGTGCCCACACCAACGGGCACATACCGCTTCGTATGAGCTAATTAAGGTTTTCAACTATCCGAGAAAACAGGTCAGGACAGGTGAAATACTTAGAAAACAAAATCGAACGGACAAAATGAAACAGGTTTCAGTCACATTAGCATGAGCTAGCCACTTACTGCTAACACACCTGCTATACGTTCTAGTGGTTATTTATACGATTTCTAGCTTATGATCTTCTGAAGCACGTCTTCATTCATCATTTCACACGTAACTAAATTAAGCCACCTTCGCTCGTGATAAATTACGTCCAAAAAGCATTTCTCAGATGGCCGAGTATGTGTGTACCATCGCGGTAATATACCAGCTAGACGTAAACAAATCATATCTCCTTTCGCACCCCACAAACGCGTTCTAAGCGCGGTGAGTCAATGCAGTACTTCATTGCAGGGACATAGTATTCAATGTCGCCAAAATTATCGTAATGTTGGCTAACAGCCGCAAAAATATCAGGCGCGCTGCAGACGCCCGCCGCTTTGCTGCGGCTTCCATCGCGGGAAAAACCCACGGACGGACGGACGGACGGACGGACGGACGGACGGACGGACGGACGGACGGACGGATGGACGGAGAGGAAAACGGGACGGCGGCCAACGTGGTCGTGTCGTTCTCTCGCCACTTTATTATCCAGGGCGATTTGCTGAAGCGGAGCGGCGGCGGCTGCCACGTCCAAACCGCCAGGCCAGAAGCTCGTTCTCCACAGCTCGCGCCTCGAGCTGTCGCATGAGCTGCACGAGAGGCGCAGCACGGTGGCTAGAAAAAAAAATGGCAGCATATCCACGGAGTGAATGATGGAGAGTGGGGCTAAGAATTCGTCCGTGTATTCGTTCTTCCTTCCGTCCGTCCCTGCGTCCAACAGTGTGACCGTCCATGCGTCCATCAGCCCGTCCGCGCGTGCGTCTGTTCGTGCGTCCGTCCCTGCGTTCGTCCATGCAGCCGCCCCTGCGTCCGTTCATGCGTCCATCCATGCATCTGTCTATGTGTCCGTTCGTCCATCTATTCAACACTCCAAGTACCACCATCTCGCATCTTTTCATCATATATTCCCCATATAGAAGCACCGCCATCCAGCGGACATTCCAAGGACTAAACGAGAGGTGGCACACGCACACTTTCTTACGGCTTGCGCTTCGGGTCCACTTCCCACCTTTAACCACCTCGAGTTCATGGTATATACTAGTTCACTGTATTCATGGCACTGTGGCCAAACGCTCGCTAAATCTTTCGAAAACCAAGGAGGTTACGCCCAGCGAGTATGACGTAGCAAACTTTTTCAGTCAGATAGTGCTCAATGTACATGCCAATAGCTGCTAATGGGAAATGAGAGGCGGAGAATTCGGCTTTTACTTTCCTACGGCTTGCGCTTCGTATCTACTTTCCATTTTTAACCACCTCGAGTTCATTCATCGTATATACAAGTTCATTGTATTCATGGCACTGCGGCTCAATGCTCGCTAAATTTTTCTAAAGCTAAGAAGGTCACACCCAGCGAGTATAACGTAGCAACCCCTTCTTGTCAGATAGTGCTCAATGTACATGCCAATGGCTGCTAATGGTGATCGCAGCCTGTGCGTTAACTAAAAGCCGAATGCTCCCGTCTCTCATTCCCCATTAGCAGCCATTGGCATGTACATTGAGCACTATTTTTTATTGTTCAACAACGCACAGAAGAAG
Organism: Rhipicephalus annulatus; assembly: GCA_013436015.1. Classification (NCBI taxonomy): domain Eukaryota; kingdom Metazoa; phylum Arthropoda; class Arachnida; order Ixodida; family Ixodidae; genus Rhipicephalus; species Rhipicephalus annulatus. The sequence goes on from WOVY01009331.1 coordinate 19,167, forward strand.
TCTCTCACCGGCATCACCTTGGAGGTCAAAATGTTATACTTGTTACATACTACGGGGGACGAACGGGTGCCGCTATAAGGAGCTTCGCCCCTAAAATGACGATGATGAATGGTGATGATGATGACGCTACAGATTACTCCCCCCCCCCCCCCCCCCGCAGAAATGAAGCCGGAATGAAAATAATGAGAGGGTATATACAAGCGAGCTAGGTTCGCAAAACGAAACGGTGTCCGTGAGCAGTCCAGGTCGTGAACTGGAAGGGACAATCGGCAACCAGTGGGTCTCTGGCGGGCGACACTGGGAGAAACACAGCAGGCAAAGATGGAAGCGTCGGGTCGCTGTGGCCATAAACACGAGCGTCCCACGATGACATGGCGGGATCACTCGAGAGCGCACCCGGTGCTTCGAGAATGCGTGCCTGACAAAGGTACCCCCAGGTGGAGCCGTGGGAGGGCGTCGAAAAAGCTGAGCGGGGTGATGGTGGCGAGATGGTGCTATGAATTGAAGCGGAACCAGGACGATCAAGTACTGAATCATAATGGATGCGGCGGCGTCTCCAACAGCACACATGGCGCCGACATGGCTGTTGAGAAGGAGCAGTGGGCTGGCAGTTCTGGCCCGGACGCAGCCATCGATGGAACATCGACCTGAGCGTTGCAGTGTGGCTGACATGCCGGCGCGGGTGACCGAGTCGACGGGCGTGGATAAACCGTGGTCGAAATAGCGCACGGAAGTCACTGCAGGCAAAGGCGGTAGTCGCCTGGGTCATGATGAGGGTCATGTCTGAATTAAAGGTAGATTGTTGCGTTGTGGTTTCGCCCTTCCAATGCTCCGGAGGTTGGCCCTGGGATCCGGAAGGGGTGGGCTCTACCGGAGACTTGGCTGGCGCACCCGTGCTCGTCGGGGAAACCTGGTAGATGTCCGCCTGTGTGGTTGTTGTAGATTGTGCTGGCAGTTCTGCCATTGGCAAATCTATCATCTGGTCCTTGGTCATTGTAGCAGCATTTCGGAAGTTCTGCTGTAGCATGTCGCGGGGAACAACTTCAGCTGCTGGAGACGTCAATGTGGATGGTAGTGGCTGCTTGCGGGATGCGCAGATTGCCAAAGTTGATGGAAGATCATGTTCATTGAATAATGTCGACTGTGGAAGCTCCGGGATCGGGTGCCGAATAATGGGTGAAAATATCTCGTGCCCAGACTTCTAGGCACGTGGCGAGGTAGCCGTCGTGGATTCTGGGGTCGCTGAGGTGTCGCGTGCCGTTGATGTCACGGATATTGTGCATGTGGCAGGCACCTGCGGTGAACCTTTGTACGTGGGCGCCAACGGAACGCAGCTCTCGGTGGTGTAGTCAGTGGAAGTGCGAGCGTCTTCTACCTCGTCATCGTGGTCGGGTGCAGGATTCAATGTTCCTGTGACAGGATCTGAGGTAGAGGGAGCCGTAGCCAGAGTGGTGAGGTCGTGGTCAGAAGGTGGCGTGCCGGTTGGTAGCACACGTTGCGACGCAGTGACAGCCCCAAAGTCGCGGGACCCTGGAAGCGGTCGGTACGTGAGGCCGTAGCAGGTGAGCAGCGCAGTGCAGAGGGCGTCATATGGCTGCGGGCTCGTGATCGATGTGGTAGCAAGATGGCGAAACTCGACCGGCAGCGCGTCGAGCAAGATGGCGTGTATAAGCGGCTGGTCCGCGACACCATTCACAGTGTGAACGGCGTCCAGCCGCATGAGCCATGCCTGGGGTAAGGCCGGGTGGAACGGCGGCACTGGCGGGCAGAGTGGCGGAAGCATGGCAGCTGGTAGCTCGCCGAAGGGCGTGTCCTTCAGGCAGCCGCCGAATGTAGCAAGAGAGGAAGACGGGACGGCGGCCAACGTGGTCGTGTCGTTCTCTCGCCACATTATTATCAAAGGCGATTGCCGAAGCGGAGCGGCGGCGGCTGCCACGTCCGAACCGCCAGGCCTGGTGCTCGTTCTCTACCGCTCGCGCCTCGAGCTGTCGCGTGAGCTGCACGAGAGGCGCAGCGCGGTGGCTAGGAAAATGACGATGACGATGAATGGCGATGATGATGACGCTACAACCATATGGTTACATTGTCCGCATATATAGTGTTGTTAAGACCGTTGATTTTTGAAAGTCGTTCGGAAAGCCCGATCATCACAAGGTTGAAGAGCGTGGGCGAGAGGACGGATCCATGAAGAGTGCCCCGCTGTCCGAGCTCCACTTCTTCCGACACTAGGTCTCCCCCGCGGAGGACGGCTCTGCGTCGAGTGAGAAAAGAGCGGATAAAGTAGTAAAATCGATGACCTAGGCCAAGGGCTGTGATCGCTTTCAAGATTGACGAGTGCGTTATGGTATCTAATGCTTTTTCTAAATCGAGACCGAGTATTGCACGAGTGTCCCGAGTGTTTTCGCCATTTAGAATTTGATGCCTTAGGAGTAACATGGCGTCTTGAGTGGATAACCCTGGTCGGAAGCCAATCATGTGGTGCGGGATGCAGTCGTTATCTTCGACGTATTGACCAACCCTGTTGAGGACTACGTGCTCAGCCACCTTGCCCACGCATGACATCAGAGGTATGGGGCGTAGGTGATCTAGGCTCGGCGCCTTTCCCGGTTTTGGTATGAGAACCTTGTGAGCTAGTTTCCTGGCATCGAGTATCTCACCCTTTTTTCATATTTCGTTGATAGTGTCGGTGAGATAAGTGACGGAGGGATCGTCCAGGTTGTGTAGGAGCTTGTTAGTGATGACGTCGGGACCAGGGGCTGAGCGGCCATTGAGCTCAAGTAGAGCTCGGCGCACATCTTCTATAGAAAAGTCGGCGTCTAAGTTGGTGTTGTCGCTGCCAGAGTAATTGGGGTGAGGGGTCACAGGGTGCGTGGGAAGCGGGAGATATTTTTCCACGAGGTTCTTGACATCTTCCGCTGATACTGCCCGTTTAGCTTGATGAAGCATCTTCACTATAGAATGACGCTGATTTGTGCGGGTGTTGGTTTTATTGAGGAGGTGTTTGAGTAAGTTCCAAGTTTCGCCATTACGAACCTGACCATCAATCGAGTTACTAACTTCGTCCCACTGCTGTTTTGAAAGGATGCGGCAGTGATCCATCATGGTCTTGTTCAGCTGAGATATGCGTTTGCGTAACCTCCAATCAAGGCGCTGGCTCTTCCACCGAGCCGATCGAGACTGTTTGGCCTCGAGTAGGTGTGCGAGATGAATGTCCATCTTTTCGGTTGGAAGGTCTGTACTGATAGTTAGATTTAGTTGCCTTGTTGACGTCAGCTTTTTGCTGGGCTGCCCACATCTCGAGGCTCGGTGGGGTATCGGGAGGAGGTCGTTCTGCGCGGGTCTTACTAAGGAGGTCCCAGTCGACCCACGTGTACGACTTGGTCTTCCTGCTGACTGTGGGGAAGTGTACGGCCAATATGAAGTGGTCGGTACCGATATCTACGACGAGGTTGGACCAGCGGCCGTCGGCGATATTCTTGACGAAGGAGAGATCCGGCGTAGTGTCCCTTTGCGTGGACGTACCGATGCGAGTGGGGAAGGCCTTGTCCGTAATGAGAATAAGGCCCATGTCATTCGCATTTTTCCAAAGCTTGTTACCTTTGGGTGTGTCTTACGTGTAGCCTCAGGCGCTACGTGGCGTTAAAATCGCCCGCAATCACTAGCGGGTTAGGCCCCGCGAGACGGACAGCTTTCTGCAACAAGCGTGTGAATCTTTGTCCATGATGGCTGGGACTACTAAATACATTGAGCATATACACTCTTTGTTGTGATGTATTGCCAGGGAGAATTGCGACCATAACATGTTCAATTTCGGGCACACTGAGATTGTGCGTTGTGCTGGTAATCTTGTTAGCGACCAGGGTGGCGGTAACGCGTCCTCCCGAGGGGCCGGGAAACCACAGGTATCCGGAAAATGTGGCAGTTGGTACTACAATCTCTTGTAACAGCATGAGGTGAGGTTTGGCTTCGTGGCTACGGAGGTGTTGCTGCAGGAAGGCCTTGTCGTGGGCGAAACTTCTGCAGTTTCATTGCCAGATTCGCAACTCGTCATTTGGCCTGGCCATCTTGAAGCATGTAGGAGTCGGCCTGAGCACCCGGCGGGTGCATAAGGGCCGCTTGAAGTGGTGGACTGGGCACGGCTGTACGTTGCGACAACGGCTTATCTGCGGCCACGGCAGGGTCGAGGACGTGATTGAAGTATTGCTCCACTTCGCTCAACCGATTACCATGGACCGAGAGGGTAGACTGCATGAGAGCCATGCTTTCGCCAAGAAAGCGAAGGCTTTCCTTAATCGCCGATAGCGTGCTCTTAATGTCGTCTAACTCTGCCTTTAAAGCTGGCTGGTCGTGGGCGACCACGCGGTAAAAATCCGAATCTCGCACAGTTATCACTTCATCACCTCACAAAGCCCGGCTGATCACGATCGCTGAAAGCAACGAGAAGTCGGCGCAGTTCTGCATCAAAACAGCACAAACGAAAGCGATAAAGATGCGTCAGAACATATGTAGCCTCCAATAGTTGAATAAACCAATGAATTGCAATTGTTCAACAAAAGACAACAATAGCACAATAAAGGGCTGGTCGTGTCTGACTGGCCGTCAACTATACGAAAACCACTAACGCTATCTAGTGATATTATTTCCAAGGACATATACGCACAATGCCATCAAGTGAGCAATTCTTAAAACTAACTAGAAGGGGCTTCTACGCATACTACGTGAAAACGCCCCCCCCCCCTAAAGAGATTCACCCCTGAAACTGAAAAGATGAAATTTCTTCACACTGTCTCATTCTGCCTCTTGCACAGCGCCCCGTTTGGACCCCGTGATTGGGGCAAACGGAGACATAGACATTTTTTTCGGAAATGAACTTTTGTGCAGTGGCCAGTTGGCAACAGGCCATATCTGTGGCCTATCCCTTGCACCCAAAGGAAAGTGCCAATAACAGCTACTAGGGCTGTTCTAAGTTTCATCAAAAGCACTGGACTGGATACTAAGCTGCAGGGTACTATGCTAAGTCACTACTGTACATATGCACCACCTCTTCCTGTCCCCACCATCGCCGTTCATCCCTTTTTACCCTTCCTTTATGGCCCATGTAGAGTAAAAAGCATGGGTGCACTAACTCAGGCCCTCCTCACGGCCTTCTATTAAGTTCTCTCACCCTATCTTCAATGGCATTTTATGGTTATGAATCGCAAAAAAATATTCACTATTTTCAATTTTTGCCCCACCAAACCGTAATCCTGCCCCTGAAGATGAGACATTTTTTGTACATACAGACTGACGAGTGTACCATTTAAACACTTCAAATAAGCTAAGTTGTTAATTGGTTTTTAGCCATTCGTCTGGTGATGCTGTCAATAATTTACCACGGCTTTCGCTATCAGGCAACCAAAAGCCAATACAAACCAGCCGCGAAAAAAAAAGATGGCACCGCGCGAGGCTCTTCGCATCTCGGGATTCCACACCGTGCCTCAGCGCTTGCGTCGAGTCCCGCGGCCTGCGAACAGGCTAAACAGCACCATCCCGGTGGCGGCCCAAACACCCACCTCACGAGGGACACTAATGCATCGCAAGGCTGTATGGTACTGGTCCAAACCACCTCCCACCCCCGCAAAGACCAGCACATCTTGCGCACTCGCCCACAAGGGTGGTGACTAATATATCGTAACAGTACTATAAGAGCATGGTGACACATCTCTAAGGTGAGCTTGAGCAGCACTTACTCGTCTTAACGTTAGTAGGTGGATGGCGCGCAACAGCCTCTGATGATACAAAGTCGCTCCTCTATAGTGTGGCGACGTCAAAGAAGAGGTTTTAACCCAGAGATCGAGATGCTAGCTCCAGGTCGGCACTGATGATGACAATTACCCGAAAGAATGACACAACACACCACGGGGGATCGGCCATGAAGTGTCTGGATTCCATGCCGACCGGTTGTGCCCTCGTGATCTCCGACGACAGCGTAGCTCTGGCCGACTGGATTAGCCCTACGCCATCTCCTGTCGCCGACAAGAGCTTGATATGCCCGGGGAGGGGTTGAGGCTGCCACCCCAGATCCGGAGAAGGACGACTCTTGCGATGCGTCTCACGAACAAGTAGAGGATGCGTTTAATTTACATATTTGCACGAGAAGTACATTGCAACGAGAGCGTACAGACGCGTCTTTCCATCACAAGGGCCCAGGGCGCACTCGAGACGAGTGGGCCAGCGAAATCTAGAGAGAGAGTTCCGACCGCACACGCGACGCGCTTTTTATACCCCTCGTCCGTGCACGTGCATCTTCTCAGACGCAGGCTGTGTGTCCCAGCGACGCTGATGTGCGTTTCCTGCGGCGCACACAGACGCCTCCCGCGTTCCTGCAGGACGCGGACAGCGTTTGACCGCTATGCCGATGAGCGTCCCTTGCAAGCCACCTCCTTGCTGTGCCGGTCATAACAGCCCGTCCGCCGCCCGAAGAGGTCACGGAAGGGCTGCAGTGGCGCTGCTCCCTGAAGTGGACGTTGAGCTTCTTCTCGGGTGTTTCACTGATTGTCAACCACTACCCATACACGCACACCACACAGCACAGCACACCTTTGCATAGCACAGCACAAAGTAGATCGCCCAACAAGCGCATTTCGGCGTCGCCACGATCTACTGCACACCCACACACCTTGGAATGGCAACCACACTCGGCGCGCAACGCCCACTTGGTCACAGCATGGGACCGTCCACATCCGCAGAGTCCCAGTCGCCGTGTCCTGGTTTCACCATAGTCGGTCGTGTCACACGGCGCTAAATGAAGGCCGCCGTCCTCAGAGGCTGTTTTAGATGCGGAGCATCTAATACTCGAGGCTTGTAGTGCGGCGCCGTCCGCAAGCTTCCTCCTCCTTCTTCCACCATCTGTGCATCCCTTCCTCCTCTACACACCGCGCGCGCTTCACTCCTCCACCATCTGTGCACCCCTCCTCCTCTACACACCGCGTGCGCTTCTCCTCTTCACGAACATTCGTTGGCTGTATAATGTAGCGCGCATGCGCCGCCACGCTTCGAGAACATCGGCAGCTGACGCGCGCGCATGCGCCGTCGCGCTTCGAGAACATCGGCAGCTGACGCGCGCCCATGCGCCGTTGCGCTTCTCCCCCTTCTCGAACATTCGACAGCTGACAGTGCATGCGCTGTCGCGCTGTATATATACTCAAGGTCGGCGCTCGCTCGCTCAGTTGCCGCTCGTCGGTTGGTTTGTACGGCGCGTCGACGTCCAAGGTCGCGGTGAAATGAATTCCAACGAATCCACAAACACAATGATCGACGTCCCTTCGACCAGCGCCGCCCTTTCGCATACGTGTGTACGTGTTCACTCATTTAACACCCCCTCCTACAACCACGTTAACCAATTTAGCCATCGACCCAAGTAAGTCGTAATTTAACACCCCATTTCACAACCACGTTAACCACTTTAGCCATCGACCCAAGTAAGTCGCACTTTAACACCCCATTAACCAATTATATGCTCCGCATCCTCCTCAGTGTTCCCCCGAGGGAAGCTGCGGGCAATTTTTTTTCTGTGCCAGTAGCTGCCCGACTTTAGTGGGGGAGGGTGCACACAAACAGAACACTGACACTGCGAGCACTCAGCCCTCCTAAAATTCACCAGGTTCAAGTTAGGGCGAAGCTCCTTTCATTGTTTATTGCCGAACAGAAGACTACACTGAGGTGGTGACCAGCCGAACTCGAAACAGAGAAATAAAAACGCGCAAACACAAACAAAATCTAGAGGTAAGAAAAAAAGTATCCAAGCAAACTAGCTGTGGAGATGACACAGCAGCACCACTTTAAAACCAAAAATAGGCAAATAAACATGCTTCTAAAAAAATTCCTGTACCTTGCGGTCTCCAGCTTACACCTGTCCCTCTCTCTTCAATCATACCCGCGGTGGTCGAGGTCTTGGCGGATTTTCAGAACGCCCGAGGCAACGACGCGTATGTGCTACCAGCTGAACGGCACAGTCACGCATCATTCGTGATTTCAGTCTGCCCTGATCAGGTTCGTAAAGGGGACACCAGCGATCCGCAGAAAAGAGTGAGGACGCCCTCTTTGGGCTTGCACACGCGCGGTGTTTCGTTAGTGTGGCCTTTTTCCTAGGACCCCTTCGACACTCTTGTCCGCGGAAAGCTTTTAACCTCTGCCGCGAATTCCGTCGCGAGGACCTTCGTTGTGGCTTACCGCTTCGCTGCTGGCGTCTTACTGTACGCCACAAAGGACCTTTCGCTGAACTGGCCGATGAGCTACCCTCTTTCCTTTCTACGATGCTTGCTTGCTCCTTCTTGCCTTCGCTTTGTCGTGCACGTACCCTTCACTCCTCTACGGCGACGTCTGCGACCGACGTTTCCTGCACCGTTAGGAAATTGGCCTTGGGTTGCGTCATCGGTAGTTTTCCAGCTCAAGGGTGCTTCTGCACCACCTGCCACAGTACTTCGGCACTTTGATTTCTTAGCTCTGTCGCCTTGTCGGGCCGGTTGACTTGCGCTAACCTTGTGGTCACGTCCCCAACGAAACTGGCGCCTTTCACTTGATTGCATCTGCGAAGAACCCGCCGTTCTTTTACTTGTTGTCCGGTGGCTCGGGCGCATGCAAACAGAGTTTGACGCCGACGCAAAGTGCCTAGTACGACTTGCTACGCTCAAAGGTTTTGCGCCCTCTTTTACACGCGTAGTACTGTTTGTCTCGATCATTTTGTAAGGCTGCAAGAGGTCCCTCATGCTCACTCGTGTGCCTGCCTGAATCTATGCAATCTTAAGCTGAAGCCGCAAGCGCTCAAGCTCCCTTTCTTGGCTTTCCGCTTCTTCTTTGCGCCTGACGTTTTCTCTTTCAAACATAAGGCGCTCTCGCTCTTCGACTTCTTGTGCCCTTTTCATCCTCTCCCGAATTAGCTCCCAGCACTCGGCGAGCTCCTCCGCATCTACGCCAGAATCCTTAACCACCTGTATTAAAAGTGGCTTTCTATGTATAGTCGCCACCTCAATCCCCAGCTCCTGGCACAACAGCACTAAATCCGGTTTCCTCAATTTGTTCAAGTCCATGGTCACCCCGTGCAGACTTCCGTTGCTCAAACTGCCGTGAAAATACCTCTAATAAACCCAATCCTTCACAAAGCAGCAACTAATCTACCCTTTTAGATAAACATCACCATCTATCCAAAACACCTGGCAGAATCTCTACGGAAAGTGAGCACTCACCAGCATCGGTACCAGGAAAGAACACGAACCGATCCCGCCGCTGCCAACCAGTTGATATGCCCGGGGAGGGGTTGACGCTGCCACCCAGGATCCGGCGAAGGACTACTCTTGCGACGCGTCTCACGACCAAGTAGAGGATGCGTCTAATTTACATATTTGCAAGAGAAGTACATTGCAACGAGAGCGTACAGACGTGCCTTTCCATCACAAGGGCCCAGAGCGCACTCGAGACGAGCGGGCCTGCGAAGTCCAGAGAGAGAGCTCCGACCGCACAAGCGACGCGCTTTTTGTACCTCTCGTCCGTGCACGTGCATCTTCTCAGACGCAGGCTGTGTGTCCTAGCGACGCTGATGTGCGTTTCCTGCGGCGCACACAGACGCCTCCCGCGTTCCTGCAGGACGCGGACAGCGTTTGACCGTTACGCCGATGAGCGTCCCTTGCAAGCCACCTCCTTGCTGTGCCGGTCATAACAAGCTCTCGCCAGTGGTGCACCGTCCTCGGACTCCTGCAACCGTGTCCTTTCCTGTCTTCTCCTTACTTCCGTCGCTCCCTGTCCCTCCGCCTCGCTCTCTCCTTCCTCTCTCTCTATGTCTCTAACTTTTAATCCTATCCTTTTATTCCCTTCTATACCCCCATCTCTCGTGAGCTAATGTTGAGGTGTCCTCCGCCTGAGGGAGTTGCGAGGCTGACTTTTCTCTTCCTTTCATTTACAATCAATTCCCCTCCCCGGTAGGATTTGTACACAAAAAATAAAGAAATAAAAAAGAGAGAAAGAGCCCAGTCAGGTCGGTATTTCTTTAACGCCGCGCGCAAGCGAGTTCTTTGTCCTTGCTATCATCCAACAGAACACATGCATAATTGTATTGTCGTCTTTCTTGCCTTCTTGCTGGAAGCACGAGGCATTTGCCTACCTCAAAAATGCATCGTCTCGATACACAAGTTAGGCGCATCACTTTACTTTCTCCAAAACTGCATTACAAGTGCGTCTAATAGCATACCCTATACCATCCTTGGCATCACTGTCTGTTAGTTCTCATTAGGACACACCATTGCCGCTCCCCATCGCGGTGCCACCACCTGAGTGCACGTTTGCTATAGCACATATAAACGCAATTTTTTCTTCTGCTAAGCGAACGTCAATGACTGTGCTGTGGGGCAGTGGCAGTAGTGATTGCAAATCTTTCAACTATTACTTTCTGACGTGTATTGACGTGACGCAGAGTTCTCATTTAGTGGAAACGCGACTGAAGGACATCAACGGACTCATGAGAAAGTAAGAACGAGGGATAGACGCTTTTACATAAAGACTACCACAACAAAGGAGTCGTGGCATCAATAATGACCAGTCGACACACTATACAAGGTGTTTTAAGAAATGTTTCCAACAATATGAAAAAAGTGGCAGATCCCACGTACCTGGAAACCGACGTCATGCGAAACATGCGGAGGGAAGGTGACCATGTTGCACTTGTTTTATTGAGTGACCTGTCATGTCATGACGCTAAATATATATACAAAGGTTGTATGCATAGAAATATGTCAATGAATTGAAGTTGTTTATATAAAGAGTTGTTTTCAACTGGTTATATCGTCACGTGCTTTTCGAAAAGAAAGACAATGACAGTTGTGCATGTGCCATAAAGTACAACGAAATGGATGAAAAAGAAGAACTCTCTTGCGCGTTCTATTAAAAGAACCTACCTGCTTCGGGCGTCTCAGTTTCTGCCGCAAGACCTCTGTTTCGACGTCGTGACACTGGTGGAGGTGCTGGAGCCTACAACCTGATGCAGGACAGTCTTGCTCGGACCCGCTCACCTAGTCCAGAGACTCAGCCCCTCGTCACGACTCCAGTGCATCGATTCAGTCGGCGCCTACTAGGCCTAAGTCCAGAGTCCGCACCTGTTCCGCCTCTTTCCAGCATGGCAGCTCCTACGACATCCACGGTTATCCCGCCATCACAGACCACTCTTCCCTCGCAGGTAACTCTTGAACATCCTCGCGTTCCTGAAGTTTTCCGTGGGGAAGAGTACGAGGATTTCGAGGACTGGCTCGAACAGTTCGAAAGGGTCGCTGTATCCAACCACTGGAGCGAAGAGCACAAACTTGGCCGTGCATATTTCGCACTGGAAGATAGCGCTCGCATGTGGTATGAGAACCGCGAGGCTACGTTCCAATCTTGGGAAGACTTCCGTCGAAAGCTCCTCGCTACATTTTTGAACTCGGACCGACGGGATCACGCACAGCAAGTGATTGAGGCACGTGTGCAAAAACCCAATGAAACAGCCGCCATGTACGCAGAGGGTATGATCCGCCTGTTTTGACGAGCTGACCCTGACATGGCCGAGTCGAAGAAGGTGCGTCACCTAATGCAGGGTGTTAAGGAACAAGTCTTTGCGGGCCTCGTACGAAATCCACCTACAACTGTAGATGAATTCATACGAGAGGCGGCAGTCATCGAGCGCGCACTGCAACAACGACGCCGACACTTTGACCGCCTGCAGAACCACACGGCAGTAAGTGCTGCAGCTCAGAACACTGCCGTATGCGAAAGTTCTCTGCGACAAATGATTAGGGAAATACTGCGTGAGGAACTTCGGGCCCTCTGCGTTCCCCCTGCCCAACCGCCAGTCACATCTGTTGCAGAAATCGTCCGCCAGGAGTTGAGGCAAGCCATTACACCACCCGCGCCAAATCCTGAGCCACATCCAGCGAGCTACGCTGATGTGGTCCGTCGTCCTCCACCGACATTTGTGGCGACGCCCTTCCAGCCACAACCCACTGCCGTACCTCTGTGGCAACGAGATTCTACGAGACGACCACCAGTTCGCCGAACTGACTTGTGGCGCATGGCCGACCGTCGACCTATTTGCTACCGCTGCGGAGAACCTGGTCACATTGCCCGCTATTGCCGTCACGGTGATTCCGGGTTCGGGAACTTTTCTCATCCCGCTTCTTTCCGCTCCGAAGACCGTCGTACCCACGATGCCGATCAACTATCGCCTGCTCAAGCAACCCCACCGCGTCGCTGGCGATCTCCATCACCGGCGCGTCACCGTGACTTCCCTCAGAGCTACGCGGACGTCACCAGAGGCCGTTCGCCTAGCCCGCGCCGGGGAAACTAACTGATGCGAACTCGGGGGGCAAGGTTGCCAATCGTGGACACACTGAAAAGTTCCCCAATCATCGCAAGAAGGTATGACGACAACGACGATGAATACGACGAAGAATAATAATGCTGATGAAGTTGTACGTGCCGATCTGAGCGTTCTCATTGACGGACATCACGTTACAGCACTGGTCGACACTGGCGCCGACTTCTCAATCATGCGACAAGAGCTCGCCGACCGCCTCAGAAAGGTCAAGACACCGTGGACAGGGCCGCACATAAGGAGTGCTGGTGGTCAGCTGATGACACCCACGGGTAAATGCACCACTATACTTCGCATCTGAGATTCTAGCTTCGTGGCCACTTTCGTTTTGTTGCCAGACTGCTGTAAAGAGTTAATTTTGGGCATGGATTTTCTTCAAGATCATGGCGCTGTTATTAACATCCCTCAACGTATGGTGACGTTTTGCGCTCATCCTTATGCCGACAACAGCAGTGAAGAACCGCGCGGCCGTTTGCGAATAGCCGACGATGTGACACTCCCACCGAGATCCTGCTGCCTTGTGTCGGTGTCCAGTGGGTGTCCTTGCTATAAAGATGTGATAGCGGAGCACATAGTCACTCTTTTGTTCACGCAAGGCATTTCCATCGCGAGGGGCGTCCTGGCGCTTACTGGTGGACAGGCAGAAGTGCTCCTCGCAAACTTCAGCAACGAGCGCCGTCAAATCCAGAAGGGTACCGCAATTGCCTACCACGACGATGTAGACCAAGCCGGGGATTGTTTTACCTTGCAACCAGATGACGCGGCTGTCCCCGCCTCGACAACTTTGTCGGTGGACATCTGCTCTACGCTACCGCCCTCTGATAGGAAGCGCCTGCTTGAACTTATACACCAATTCGAAGACTGCTTTTCGCGTACGTCAAAGGTACAGCAAACACCATTGACCAAGCACAGCATCATTACTGAAGACAACACGCGACCGATTCGGCAAAACCCCTACCGTGTGTCTCCGAAAGAGCGCGAGGAGATTCAGAAGCAAGTACACAAGATGCTCGCGGATGACGTCATACAACCTTCGAAAAGTCCTTGGGCGTCCCCCGTGGTTTTGGTCAAGAAAAAAGACGGCAGCTTGCGCTTCTGTATTGATTATCGCAAGTTGAACCAAGTCACGAAGAAAGACGTCTATCCACTGCCCCGCATAGACGATTCACTCGATCGGCTGCGTCATGCGCGCTGTTTCTCTTCAATGGACCTCCGAAGCGGCTACTGGCAGATAGAAGTCGACGAGAGAGATCGTGAAAAAAACGGCCTTCGTGACGCCCGATGGTCTATACGAATTTAAGGTGCTTCCTTTTGGGTTGTGCTCGGCGCCAGCCACATTTCAGCGTCTCATGGACACCGTACTATCAGGCCTGAAGTGGCAAACATGCTTGGTCTATCTGGACGATGTTATTGTATTCTCAGCAACATTCGAGGAACATCTCAGCCGTTTATTCACCGTCCTCCAAGCCATACGTTCGGCCGGCCTTACTTTAAAACCGGAAAAATGTCATTTTGGTTTTAACGAACTCAGCTTCCTAGGCCACGTCGTCAGTCACGAGGGTGTTCGACCTGACCCGGCCAAAATAGACGCCGTAGCGCAATTTCCTGCACCATGCGACAAAAAGGCCGTGAGACGCTCTTTAGGGTTGTGTGCCTATTACCGGCGATTTATTGAGGACTTTTCGTCTATTGCGGCGCCATTGACACGACTCACACGTGAGGACGTCCCCTTCTTTTGGGGTGAACAACAGCAAATGGCGTTCAATGAACTACGACAACGCCTGCAAACACCTCCAGTCCTCGCGCACTTCGACCAGGAAGCCCCTACAGCACTTCACACTGACGCCAGCAATGTAGGTCTGGGTGCCGTTCTGGTGCAGTGGCAAGACGGCTGTGAAAGAGTAATAGCCTACGCCAGCAGAACTCTCTCTCGCACGGAGGAGAACTACTCGACTACCGAGAAGGAGTGTCTCGCCGTGGTGTGGGCGGTCATCAAATTTCGTCCGTATTTGTACGGCCGCTCTTTCAAGGTTGTTAGCCACCATCACTCTTTGTGCTGGCTCACCAACCTTAAAGATCCATCTGGCCGTTTGGCGCGCTGGAGCCTAAGACTTCAAGAGTTCGACATGACCATCGTCTATAAATCTGGGAAGCGGCACACCGACGCCGACTGTCTCTCACGGTCGCCAGTGGAGACTGTCGCTCGTGATGACGAAAACATCGACGCGGCATTCTTGGGAGTCGTCAACACGGCCACTATTGCACAGGAGCAGCGCAGTGACCCCGAGCTGTTACCACTCATTGAATATTTAGAAGGACGACGTAAGGACGTGCCGCGGTTATTTGCCAGAGGACTGCCATCTTTTTGCTTGCGAAACGATGTTCTCTATAAGAAAAACTTCTCACCAACCGGCAACCCGCACTTGCTCGTCGTGCCTGCCTCTCTTCGAAAAGAAATTAATGGAAGCGTGCCATGATGAAGCAACTTCTGGTCATCTAGGCTACACACGAACATTGTGTCGACTGCGATGCAAGTACTACTGGCCAAAGTTACCCGCTGATGTTAACCATCACGTGCGAACTTGCACCGACTGCCAAAGACGCAAAGCACCTCCTATAGCAAGCCAGCCGGTCTTTTACATCCAGTCCTAGCACCAGCGAAGCCGTTCACCCAGATTAGAATGGATTTCCTGGGCCCCTTTCCATCTTCCACAACAGGTAACAGATGGATAATCGTGGCCACCGATTACCTCTCCCGTTACGCGGAGACTAAAGCTATGCAGCGTGGCACAGCAGCAGAGGCCGCTCAGTTCTTCATCAAAAACATCGTCCTTCGGCATGGCGCTCCGACAGCAGTGATCACAGACAGAGGACCTGCCTTCACCGCAGAACTTTTGGAGTCGGTTCTCAGACTCAGCGGTACAGCTCACCGGAGAACAACTGCTTACCATCCGCAGACAAACGGACTGACAGAGCGCCTCAATAGGACCCTCACAGACATGATCAGCATGTACGTTGACACGGAACATCAAAACTGGGATCAGATATTGCCGTACGTGACCTTTGCCTATAATACCGCTCGACAAGAAACCACTGGAATGACGCCGTTCAGTCTGATCTATGGTCGCGAAGTCACGACAACGTTGGACGCCATGTTGCCGCATGAGTGTGACGACATCCATGTGGACGCCGAAGAGTTCACTCAGCGCGCCGAGGAAGCCAGACAGCTCGCGCGTGTGCGCATCTGTCATCAACAGCATCAAGATGCACAACGGTACGACCCCCGACACAAGTTTATTAGCTACACACCAGGCGACGAGGTCTGGGTCTGGATTCCGATACGTCGACGTGGACTGTCGGAAAAACTGCTAAGACGATACTTTGGCCCATACAGCGTCACGCGACGCTTGAACGACGTGAACTATGAAGTTGTTCCCGACACTGACTGTAGTTCTAAGCGTCGAAATCATTTACCCGAAGTCGTACACGTCGTGCGTATGAAACCGTATTTATCCAGTTGACGCGACCACTTCATACGCCTGGTAGAGCGCCTAGGTTGCGCATCGGGACGATGCCTCTTTCGGAGGGAGGCAAATGTCACGTGCTTTTCGAAAAGAAAGACAATGACAGTTGTGCATGTGCCATGAAGTACAACGAAATGGATGAAAAAGAAGAACTCTCTTGCGCGTTCTATTAAAAGAACCTACCTGCTTCGGGCGTCTCAGTTTCTGCCGCAAGACCTCTGTTTCGACGTCGTGACAATATAAACAACTGGTTTGATGGCAGTGGCTTGATGCAGTGGTTTGATGAGAAAACGTCGACGTAAAGTCGGAGGTATAGAGGCCGAGTCTGCGCCCGAAGGCGAGGCGGTGAGTCCTACGCGAGCGAGTATCCAGTGGCGGGTCTTGCTACCGCGAAGTCTCTGAATCTGTGCTGTGGGATGCGCTTCGATGAGTTCGTCAACAGTGATGTGGATGCCGAGACTGAAGACATGTGACGTAGAGGTCGAGCGAATGAGTCCCGGAGCCGTCTTGTACACTTTGCGAATAAGTTGGTCCAGTTTGTCCCTCTGGCATCCCAGTAGGCACAGGTATGGTAGCGCGTACGTGAGACAAGATATCACGAAGGCGTTAGCGAGATTTCATCTTTCGGCAGTCGATATCACGGGCTGTCTTTCAGGAATTTCAAAACGGCTACTCATTCTTCGCAATAATCCCTTGACTTCACCCGTTTGACTCAAGCGCCTACTTCCACTGATTTAAAAGTTAATTGATTCAATTGATCTAAATATTGCATAATTAATGTTTGTACTCAACTAAACATTTCTTCTGCCACAGTAACGGTATAACGCCGCAGATATCAAGAGGATAGACCTTCTCTCGAATTTTTTTAAAATGGAAAGCATTTCTTAGCGAACTTCGGCGACTTTAAGCGTATCTATCTATCTATCTATCTATCTATCTATCTATCTATCTATCTATCTATCTATCTATCTATCTATCTATCTATCTATCTATCTATCTATCTATCTATCTATCTATCTATCTATCTATCTATCTATCTATCTATCTATCTATCTATCTATCTATCTATCTATCTATCTATCTATCTATCTATCTATCTATCTATCTATCTATCTATCTATCTATCTATCTATCTGTCTATCTGTCTGTCTGTCTGTCTGTCTGTCTGTCTGTCTGTCTGTCTGTCCTGTCTGTCTGTCTGTCTGTCTATCTATCTATCTGTCTGTCTGTCTGTCTGTCTGTCTGTCTGTCTGTCTGTCTGTCTGTCTGTCTGTCTGTCTGTCTGTCTGTCTGTCTGTCTATCTATCTATCTATCTATCTATCTATCTATCTATCTATCTATCTATCTATCTATCTATCTATCTATCTATCTATCTATCTATCTATCTATCTATCTATCTATCTATCTATCTATCCGCTTAAGTTTGGGGCTCCCGTGGTCACACTCTTAACATGGCATGAACCAAAATTAGCATGAGAGGGTAAGATGGCTTGACGAGTATGACGTCCTGGTCATAACATGAATAATGTCTCCTTCCCGTCACATACGTCGTCAAACACTTCGCGCCAGATAGCGGCACATACCCACTGGTGGGTATGTGCCGCTGGTATGCGGGTATGTGCGACAGGTGATTGACACTAGTACCTACCCAGGAACAACGAGAACACACATATACAATTTTAACGCGTGGCGTTAGTAACGTCGACATGACGAATGCAAAGAATAAATAACAGGGTCCCAGCTGGAATCAAACCCAAGCATTCTGCGTGGCAATGAAGCATTCCACCACAGAGATACACCAGGTCTCGGAACTACTTTTCAAATAGATGCTAATCTTTGTGAAACGTCAATAGTAGTTACAGTGCTGCCTACCCAGTTTTGTAAACATTACTTATGTACTCCTTTGATGCAGCCATCACGTCGAGTTAACGTCAATTGTGGTTAGTTGCCATGCACTGAAGTTGATTTATGTAGCAGTGTCAAGGGCCAGCATTCTCGAATGTAGAAGTGGTTCATATCAACTTCTCGTTTAGATAATACCTATGTTCCAGTTGGCATCGTTGCGCAAGTGAAAATAACTGGTTATATAAACAACTTCAATTCTTAGACATATTTCTATGCATACAACATTTGTATATATATTTAGCGTCATTCCATTACAGGTCATTCAATAAAACAAGTGCAACATGGTCACCTTCCCTCCGCATGTTTCGCACGACGTCGGTTTCCAGGTACGTGGGATCTGCCAATTTTTTTATATTGTTGGATACATTTCTTGAAACACCTTGTATAGTGTTTCGACTGGTCATTACTGATGCCACGACTCCTTTATTGTGGTAGTCATTATGTAAAAGCGTCTATCCCTCGTTCTTCCTTTCTCATGAATCCGTTGATGTCCTTCAGTCGTGTTTCCACTAAATGAGAACTCTGCGTCACGTCAATACACGTTAGGAAGTAATAGCTGAAATATTTGCAATCACTACCGCCTCTGCTCCACAGCACAGTCATTGGCGTTCGCTTAGCAGAAGAAAAAATTGCGTTTATATGTGCTATAGCAAACGTGCCCTGAGGTGGAGGCGCCGCGATGGGGAGCGGCAATAGTGTGTCTTAATGAGAACTAACAGATAATGATGCCAAGGATGGTATAGGGGATGCTATTAGACGCACTTGTAATGCAATTTTGAAGAAAGTAAAGTGATGCGCCTAACTTGCGCATCGGGACGATGCATTTTTGAGGTAGGCAAATGCCACGTGCTTCCAGCAAGAAGGCAAGAAAGACGACAATACAGTTATGCATGTGTTATGTTGGATGATAGCAAGGACAAAGAAGAACTCGCTTGCGCGCGGTATTAAAAAAAAATACCGACCTGACTGGGCTCTTTCTCTTTTTTTTATTCCTTTATTTTTTGTGTATCAAATGCTACCGGGGGGGGGGAATGATTGTAAATGAAAAGAAGAGAAAAGTCAGGCCGTAACTGTCTCTCAGGCGGAGGACACCTCATAAGTAGCTCACGCGAGATGGGGGTAGAAAAGGGAATAAAAGGATAGGATTAAAAGTTAGAGAGATAGAGAGAGAGGAAGGAGAGAGTGAGGTGGAGGGACAGGGAGCGATGGAAGTAAGGAGAAGACAGGAAAGAAGGACACGGTTGCAGGAGTCCGAGGACGGTGCACCACTGGCGAGAGCTCTTGTCGGTGACAGGAGATGGCGTAGGGCTAATCTAGTCGGCCAGAGCTACACTGTCGTCGGAGATCACGAGGGCACAACCGGTCGTCACGGAATCCAGACACTTCGTGGCCGATCCCCCACGGTGCGTTGTGTCATTCTTCCGGGTATCGTCATCATCATTGCCAACCTGGTGCTAGCATCTTGATCTCTGGGTTAAAACCTCTGCTTTGACGTCGCCACACTATAGAGGAGCGACTTTGGCTCATCAGAGGCTGTTGCGCGTTATCCACCTACTAACGTTGAGACAAGTAAGTGCTGCTCATGCTCACCTTAGAGATGTATCACCATGCTCTTATAGTACTGTTACGATATATTAGTCACCACCCTTGTGGGCGAGTGCGCAAGACGTGCTGGTCTTTGCGGGGGTGGGAGGTGGTTTGGACCAGTCCCATACAGCCTTGCGATGCATTGGTGTCCCTCGTGAGGTGGGTGTTTAGGCCGCCACCGGGGTGGTGCTGTTTAGCCTGTTCGCGGGCCGCGGGACTCAACGCAAGCGCTGAGGAACGGTGTGGAATCCCGAGATGCGAAGAGCCTCGCGCGGTGCCACTTTTATTTTTTTTTCATGGCTTGTATGTATTGGCTTTTGGTTGCCTGATAGCGAAAGCCGTGGTAACTTAGTGACAGCATCACCAGACGAATGGCTAAAAACCAATTAACAACTTAGCTTATTTGAAATGTTTAAATGGTACACTCGTCAGTCTGTATGTACCAGAAAATGTCTCATCTTTAGGGGCAGGATTACGGTTAGGCGGGGCAAAAATTGAAAATAGTGAATATTTTTTGCGACTCATTATCATCAAATTCCAATGAATATATGGTGAGAGAACTTAATAGAAGGCTGTGAGGAGGGCCTGAGTTAGTGCACCCATGCTTTTTACTCTACATGGGCCATAAAGGAAGGGTAAAAAGGGATGAACGGGACGGGGGGGGACAGGAAGAGGTGGTGCATATGTACAGTAGTGACTTTGCATAGTACTTTGCAGCTTAGTATCCAGTCCAGTGCTTTTGATGAAACTTAGAAGAGCCCTTGTAGCTGTTCTTGGCACTTTCCTTTGGGTGCAAGGGATAAGCCACAGAAATGGCCTGTTGCCAACTTGCCACTGCACAAAAGTTTATTTCTGAAAAAAAAAATGCCTCCGATGTCTCCGTTTGCCCCAATCTGGGGGTCAAAACGGGACGCTGTGCAGGAGGCAGAATGAGAAAGTGTGAAGAAATTTCATCTTTTCAGTTTCAGGGGTGAATCTCTTTAAGGGGGAGGGGGTGTTTTCGCGTAGTATGTCGTAGTAGCCCCTTCTAGTTAGATTTAAGAATTGCTCGCTTGATGGCGTTGTGCGTATATGTCCTTGGAAATAATATCACTAGATAGCGTTAGTGGTTTCCGTATAGTTGACGGCCAGTCAGACACGACCAGTCTTTTGTTGGGCTATTGTTGTCTTTTGTTAAAAAATTGCACTTCATTGGTTTATCCATCTATTGGAGGCTAGATATGTTCTGACGCATCATTATCGCTTTGCTTTTGTGCTGTTTTGATGCAGAACTGCGCCGGCTTCTCGTTGCTTTCAGCGATCGTGATCAGTCGGACTTTGTGAGGTGATGAAGTGAAAACTGTGCGAGATTCGGATTTTCATCGCGCGGTCGCCCACTACCAGCCGGCTTTAAAGGCAGAGTTAGACGACATTAAGAGTACGCTATGGGCGATTAAGGAAAGCCTTCGCCTTCTTGGCGAAAGCATGGCTCTCATGCAGTCTACCCTCTCGGCCCATGGTAATCGGTTGGGCGAAGTGGAGCAATACCTCAATCACGTCCTCGCCCTTGCCGTTGCCGTGGTTAAGCCGTTGTCGCAACGTACAGCCGTGCCCAGTACATCACTTCACGCGGCCCTTATGCACCCGCCGGGTGCTCAGGTCGACTCCTACATACTTCAAGATGGCCAGGCCAAATGACGAGTTGCGAATCTGGCAATGAAACTGCAGGAGCTTCGCCCACAAGAAGGCCTTCCTGCAGCAACACCTCCGTAGCCACGAAGCCAAACCTCACCTCATGCTGTTACAAGAGACTGTAGTGCCAACTGCCACGTTTTCCGGATACCTGTGGTTGCCCGGCCCCTCGGCAGGCCTCGGTACCGCCACCCTGGTCGCTAACAAGATTACCTGCACTGCGCACAGTCTCATTGTGCCCGAAATTGAACATGTTATGGTCGAAATTCTCCCTGGCAACACATCACAACAAAGAGTGTACATGCTCAATGTATACAGTAGTCCCAGCCATCATAGACGAAGATTCACACGCTTGTTGCAGGAAGCCGTCCGTGTCGCGGGGCCTAACCCGCTTGTGATTGCGGGCGATTTTAACGCCGCGTAGCGCCTGGGGCTACACGTAAGACACACCTAAAGCTAACGAGCTTTGAAAAAATATGCGTATGACAGGGGCCTCATTGTCATTACGGACAAGGCCTTCCCCACTCGCACCGGTATGCACACGCAAAGGGACACTACGCCAGATCTCTGCTTCGTCAAGAATATCGCCGAGGCCCGCTGGTCCAACCTCGCCGTAGATCTCGGTACCGACCACTTCATATTGGCCGTACACTTCCCCACAGTCAGCAGGAAGACCAAGTCGTACACGTGGGTGGACTGGGACCTCCTTCGTAAGACCCGCGCAGAACGACCTCCTCCCGATACCCCACCGAGCCTCGTGACGTGGACAGCCCAGCTCAAAGCTGACGTCAACAAGGCAACCAAAACTATCAGTACAGACCTTCCAACCGAAAAGATGGACAGTCGTCTCGCCCACCTACTCGAGGCCAAACACTGTCTATTGGCTCGGTGGAAGAGCCAGCGCCTTAATTGGAGGTTACGCAAACGCATATCTCAGCTGAACAAGACCATGATGGATCACTGCCGCATCCTTTCAAAACAGCAGTGGGACGAAGTTTGTAACTCGATTGATGGTCAGGTTCGTAATGGCGAAACTTGGAACTTACTCAAACACCTCCTCAATAAAACCAACACCCGCACAAATCAGCGTCATTCTATAGTGAAGATGCTTCATCAAGCTAAACGGGCAGTATCACCGGAAGATGTCAAGAACCTCGTGGAAAAATATCTCCCGCTTCCCACGCACCCTGTGACCCCTCACCCCGATTACTCTGGCAGCGACAACACCAACTTAGACGCCGACTTTTCTATTGAAGATGTGCGCCGAGCTCTCCTTGAGCTCAATGGCCGCTCAGCCCCTGGTCCCGACGTCATCACTAACAAGCTCCTACACAACCTGGACGATCCCCCCGTCACTTATCTCACCGACACTATCAACGAAATATGAAAAAAAGGTGAGATACCCTATGCCAGGAAACTAGATCACAAGGTTCTCATACCAAAACCGGGAAAGGCGCCGATCCTAGATCACCTTCACCCCATACCTCTCATGTCGTGCGTGGGCAAGGTGGCTGAGCACGTAGTCCTCAACAGGGTTGGTCGATACCTCGAAGATAACGACTGCATCCCACACCACATGATTGGCTTCCGACCAGGGTTATCCACTCAAGATGCCATGTTACTCCTAAAGCATCAAATTCTAGATGGCGGAAACACTCGGGACACTCGTGCAATACTCGGTCTCCATTTAGAAAAAGCATTCGATACCATAACGCACTCGTCAATCTTGAAAGCGATCGCAGCCCTTGGCCTTGGTCATCGATTTTACTACTTTATCCGCTCTTTTCTCACTCGACGCAGAGCCGTGCTCCGCGGGGGAGACGTAGTGTCGGAAGTGGAGCTCAGACAGCGGGGCACTCCTCATGGATCCGTCCTCTCGCCCACGCTATTCAACCTTGTTATGATCGGGCTTTCCGTACGACTTTTGAAAATCAACGGTCTAAACAACACTATATATGTGGACGATGTAACCATATGGTGCTCCACAGGGTCGGATGGCTTCATTGAGTCCGCCCTGCAAGAGGCCATCGACACCGCCGAGTCCTACCTCGACCACACCGGTCTCAGGTGCTCACCCGCGAAGTCGGAGCTGTTGATATATTTGCCCAAACGCCTGGGTGCCAAGCCGAAAGGGTGGAAACCTTCGGCGGAACGCAATATCACCCTCCACACCGGAGATGGTTGTACTGTACCTAGGGTAGACACCATCAAGGTTTTCGGCATGATCATCGAGCCCCGTGGAACCAACACCCAAACAGTACACAAGCTCAGGACTAAGACTGAGAATGCCATACGACTCGTACGTAGAGTAGCCAACAGGCACCATGGCCTCAAAGAAGACAACCTGCTGCCTCTCGTACACGCGTTTGTTTTGTGCCATTTTACCTTCGTTGCCACTATACACAAATGGCTACGTGCTGAGCGTGATCAACTCAATGCGCTTATTCGCAAGGTTGTCAAACGAGCCCTTGGTCTCCCTATCACCACTGCAACGCACAAACTACTCGAGCTTAGCGTACATAACACGCTATAAGAGATCACTGAGGCTCAGTAACGCGTGCAATTGACCCGACTCACCACCAAGGTTTGCCGCCATATTCTGTGCGAGCTCGGCTTCTTCTCCTCGAGGGTCACGGGCCGTCAACTCTGTAGAGTTGACTCTAATTCCCCGTGAAATCTGCGACCTTATCACGATCTCTCCCATTCCGCGAAATGTACACCCCGAATACAACACAGGCAGGCGCCTTGCGCGGGCGACCGCCATTCTCAAGCGCATAGACATGGAAGCGGACAACGTCTCGTTCGTGGACGCCGCTGCCTATCACAACTGAGCCTTCGCCGTGGTCGCGGTATCATCCGCGCACCAGACTCTTAACTTTGCCACAATCCTCACCCGAAACCCCGAAGTAGCGGAGCAAGTAGCTATAGCTATACCCATGCTCGACAGCAAACGGGAACTCATCTACAGCGACTCCAGACCGGCCATCAAAGCCTTCGAACGCGGAGTCATCTCCGACCAAACGTTACATATCCTGCGCAGAGCGGACCCGAGTGCCCTGAAGCACCACACTGTCATCTGGTTCCCCGCCCATCTCGGCTAGGTGCTGGGTGCCCTATCCAATCTCAACGAGATCGCCCATGACGCAGCGCGCGCACTTACCGACCGCACCACCACAGGGCAACCCCATCTTGCTGAATTAGAGACCAATCGGGATGCTCCCATTACGTACAATGACATAACAAAGCACCTTGAACACAAAGCACCTTAATCTTGAAACAAAGCACCTTAATCTTGAAAGCCGCATTTTTCCACCCCCAAATTTGAAACTTAACAGACCGCAGGCATTAACCCTACGCCTATTACAGACATACACGTACCCAAACCTTGCCACGCTTCACGTTTATTATCCTGATGCATACCCCAGCGACACATGTTCATCATGTGGACACACGGTGACACTCGCGCACATGCTATGGGAGTGTAGAACAACTCCCCCCGACTCTACCTCAAGCAAGTGGGAGAGATCCCTCAAAAGCTCACTTCTTTCCGACCAGCAATGGGCCGTCCAGCAGGCCCACGAAGCGGCCGCCAGGCACTCCCTGTCGGTCCCTACGTGGGAGACGCCCGCCACGCGCTAAGCGCGTCCTGCAGGACTGAAATAGTTTTTTTTTTCATTCCATTCGGAATTTCTAGCGCTTTGTTTTCTTAATATTTAATTTCGTTATTGGGTAAATCTTACTTGCACGTAACAATATTATATGAACTAACGAGCTTTTATTGTTTCACTCATTTTTACTGGAGCCTGCATTAGTGTTTAGTTGTTTTACACGCAATATCTCTTCATAGGGATCTTGAATAACGTTTAGTTAAAGGCAGAAGAAATTTCATTTCACTGTTTTACAGTTTGGCCTACAACGGAGGCTTGTGGAGCGAACACGTTGTTTTCCGTTCACACTACATGTTTTCGTCTCTATGAGCGGAATTTGCAGACTTGGCGACACTATTCTGTGCCATTGGAAAGCGGAAAACGTGAGCTTTCTCATCTGGCACAACTCACATTCATCGAATGAGTGCAGCCATAGTCAGTAAACAACGACTGAAGTGCGGAGTGCGCTCCGCTGGAATGTAACCACCACCCTGACCACACCCGCTCATGTCCTCTGAGATGGCGGGCCAGTGGGACGAGCGGAGAGCGAAAGCAAGCAGCGGCGGCGAGGCGAAACGCACGGAAATCTTTGACCGCGGCGTGGTGGCGCCACTGCACTTTCCTCCTGAAGCGTCAGCACAGCAACGTGGCAACATTCACTGACGATTGTAATCGCTTGTGCGTAGTATTTTCGGTGGCGTGATTAAAATAACGCTGCGTTAGGTAGGAAAACATTGAAGAAAGAGTTAATATTTTGCACAAGGTTGTAAAACTGGGTATAGCAGAGTGAAACCTTCTTGCCGTATATGACGGCACTGAATGGCAGGGGCGGTAATTAATAAGATTTGTAGCACAGAGGTGGCCCGAATCGTGATGCAGTTCACCATACCTTTAACGGTGCGTGCCTCCCATCTCGGAGGTGATGACCCTCTCGAAACGTTTCATGACTTTCCCGCACACACGCTTTTAGTCGCCAATTGCGGCCGCCTAGATCGGTGTGCAGGAAATCACAGACCGCTTTGTGCAAACGAAACAGCAGCTCGCTGTCGTGAACTTGAGCGTCGCGGCTCGTGCAGCTAGAAACCTCGCTGCCTTGACGCTGTCGCGACAAACGCACGCGTAAGGTACAACTTTTTTTCCCTTTATTACCTGTTTTTCTTTACAGGTGTTCACACAGAAACATGAATGATAAAATACACTTGGACCAATATTTGATCCGAAGTGCTCACATTACAATTTTTTCAGGTTGCACAATTCCTCTAACATTGTTAGCCAGCTGGGAGGTTCTTCTTCTTGTTTATACACCTCAGTGATATACCGCATATTTGCAATGAAGTTCTCCCGGACAGGACGTATGTTCTGGTCAAGGTGTCTGTAAGCCATAGTGGTCTGCCAGATGCTGTGAAGGCTAATTAACATAACCATGTCGTATGGTATGCCGTCGTCCTCATCCACACAGAGAAAACGAATGCCATGGCTTGTAATGGGGAGATCTTTTTTCAATGTTCTTTGAAGGATGTCCCAATGAAAGACAGCGTCCCAGCAATGAATAAACACATGGTCTATTGTCTCAGGTGTTTTCATGGCGCCGTTGTAACCATACTGCATACTTATCGAGAATGCTTATCGAGGATTACGTGGCCTATCACAACGGCCGTGGCACGATTAGCAAATGCAGCAGCGCAAGTGTACAAGATGCCGATAATCACGTACTTCCACTCATGAAACGCGCTGTCAACATTAGTTCCGGCTTCAAAACTATACCTTGTGGCGCAGCAATGGCGAAAAGTGTACAAAAAAGACCCCTTTGAATCAGTACGGAGGTGTGGCTTCCATTTGGCGCACTTAATGCATTACATCGCTTCATGGGCTCAAAGATATTGTGGTCATATTTATTCCGGCCCCGCCGCAGTGGTCTAGTGGCTAAGGTACTCGGCTGCTGACCCGCAGGGCGCGGGTTCGCATCCCGGCTGCGGCGGCTGCATTTCCGATGGAGGCGGAAATGTTGTAGGCCCGTGTGCTCAGATTTGGGTGCACGTTAAAGAACCCCAGGTGGTCTAAATTTCCGGAGCCCTCCACTACGGCGTCTCCCATAATCATATAGTGGTTTTGGGACGTTATACCCCACATATTAATCAATCATATTTATTCCGTTTAACATGTTCGTAATCAAGCTATTCGCATTCTTACCTGCAGCAGCCGACGTTCTCATGCTTGTGATCTATACAATGAGCTGAATACACCAAGTAATGACAACCCGGACAAATTTAATGTGTGCATGCACATTCGCTTATTCTTCTGAAATTTGTCCTCATCCGAGACCTTGCTAATTCGAGCATCACTCCCCTTTCCTCAAATAAAAGCTTTTCACTTCCTAATGTCGGACCCGTGGTTCACAAAGACTAGCTTTTGTTTTAACCGAACTTTTGAATTATTTGTTATTCTGATTAGTGCTTGCTTTGTATTTTGCTCCAGTTCATATCGTTTTATGTTTTCCATATCATGTATTACTCATTGTCCAAGTATTTGAATGCCGTATGTGTTTAATTGTTTATTTCGTACTCTGACTAGTTTGCTGTTTTTAATTATTTTTGGTGTTAATGGGACCCCTATGGGAGCTTTTTTTTGTACTAAACTCGCTTTATTCTGTATTTATACTTAATACTGAATAAACTTCAGCTTTAAAGTTCAAATTAACGCAATTTCGCGCAGGTTTTCCGCCTCTCTTCTTGCTTGTAAATTTCAGCAGGGCGCTCTATCCGCTTCGTCTTTTTCCATGACCCTCTGGCCGAGGTTCCACAGCCGGGATAGAAGAGGCTCGTACAGGTACGCTGAGTTGATGTGTAGCGACTGACACAGCAGTCGGACACTGTCCATTTCGGCCAGGCCTTTGCCCCTGGCCTCGAATTCGTCGCACGACTCGGCGAAAATCTCGGGAATCGCTCCGACCCTGGTACGGCGGGTAGGATGTTAGGCCCAAAGACCACGCTCCCGCAGAGAAAGCGTGGGGCATTGCGCGCGAGATTGGATGCGCCAACTGCCTATTGTCGTACATTGGGGAAACAGAAAACTTTCAGGAAAGAATTCGGCAGAATATAGAACGACCTGAGTCATTTAAACAGTGACCAACACGTGGCATATCGTCAGCGTGATTATCTCTCTCTCTCTCTCTCTCTCTCTCTCTCTCTCTCTCACACACACACACACACACACACACACACACACACACACACACACACACACACACACACACAAGGCACATCCCACGTACAGTGGGAATCGATGATATGCGAAGCACGAATGAGAAATGTTGATATGTCACTTTAAAGTCAGCACAACCTTACAAGGGGGAGTTAAATGATGCCGTACATGACTTTCGTGTCATAATTTTTATGTTTGGATGTTTCGTTTACCTTCGTCATCTATCCACATCACGTGATACCAAATTTAGTACATGTGGAGCTAGCAAAACGGCCACGAGGACGCTATGAGCGGGGTATGTTGTCATGTTCTTACATGGCACGCGTGTCAGGATTATCATGTTTGAACCAGTCATATATTTCGTCATCCATTGACGTTGCGTAACACCAAATTTTATAAAATTTTATATGTGGAGCTAGCAAAACAACCGCGAGCGCATCACGAAGGGCCTAACATACTCCAGTGTAGCGTTGACGCGCGCGCACGCTGGGCACAGCGACGCTACGTTAGCAAAACGCGAGCACTCTATAGTCTGACGCCAGACGTGACTAGCGTCTGTCGGCGCGGCCCGACGGCAACCGGCGCGAAATGCGACATGCTACATTTCGCGCCGATGCGTTACCCAGACAACACTGCGTCTCCCTCTTTTCGTGACGGAGCGATGCCGGACGCGCTGAAACGCGCTTGAGTCAAAGCAACGCCGCGCCGTGTGCGCCTGCGAGTATATGGCAGGAACGGTGCCTGGCGTGGCAATGCTGGCGTGACGCGACGAAATGAACGCCGGCGAGCATGCACACCGCGTCACGCTGAAATGTATTGGCGCCTTGACTGTGCCATGTAGTCATGTTCTCACATGGCATACATCTCATGATTATCACGTTTGCACCAGTCACATGCCTTCGTCATCCATTGGCGTCACGTAATACCAAATTTAGCATATGCGAAGCTAGCGAAACGGCCGCGAGCGCATCATCAGTGTGGCATGTATACATGTTGCTATTGCCCCGCCACGGTGTTTTAGTGGCTAAGGTACTCGGCTGCTGACCTGCAAGTCGCGGGATCAAATCCCGGCCGTGGCGGCTTCATTTCCGATGGAGGCCAAAATGGTGAAGGCCCGTGTACTCGGATTTTGGTGCACGTTAATTTCCGTAGCCCTCCACTACGGCGTCTCTCATAATCATATGGTGGTTTTGGGACGTTAAACCTCACAAATAAAAAAATACATGTTGCTACATGACACGGATGTCGTGATTATCATGCTTAAATGTGTCATTTACCAATGTCGTCCGTTTGCGCCACGTAATGCCAAATTTAGCATATGCGAAGCTAGTGAAACGGCCGCCAGCGCATCATGAGCGTGGCATGTAGTCATGTTGTTACATGACATGCATGTCATGATTTTCATGTTAGAGTCGGTCGCTTGTGTTCGCCATGCACTCATGCCATACCATACCAGTTTTTCGACATGCCATGTGAACGAAACAACCGCAAGAGCTGCAAGACCACGAAATATAAATCATGACATTCATGACATAGAAGTCATTATTTTCATGTTATGACTAGTCAAATATGTTCGTCATACAATCATGTTATGGCAAACCAAGTTTGGTATCGATACCATTATCGAAGCGGCCAGGAGAGCTAGAAGTCGTAGGCGGATAGATAGATAGATGGATAGATAGATAGATAGATAGATAGATAGATAGATAGATAAATAGATAGATAGCATGCCTCGAACTCGATGTCATGCGATACTCGCTTGCACTTACGCTCAAAGTCGCCGAAGTTCGCTAAGAAATGCTTGGCATTAAAAAACAAACTGGCAGATCTCTTGTACAGTGGGAATCGATAATATGCGAAGTCACCGAAGCACGAGTGAGGAATGTTATTAAAATTTTGACCAAATGGGGTTCTTTAACGTGCACCCAAATAAGCACACGGGCCAACAGAAATTCCGCCTCCATTTAAAATGCAGCCGCCGCAGCCGGGATGCGATGCCACTACCTGCGGGTCAGCAGCCGAGTACCCTAGCCACTATACCACCATGGCAGGGCCACGCATGTATCCCCATTTGAAGTATATATAGAAACGGAAGACAACCGTCAGCTTAACATTCTAGCAACTGTTCAACGCACAGGAAGCGAGAGATCGATAGAGAATGCAACTACAAAGACGAAAATCGTCACGGTCATTCATGCCGGATAAAGCGAGCTTCGTACCACTGATCGTAGGATAGTTTGCTTGTGTATGTACTTCATTGCTTTGGCATAATGTGTACGCCAAAGTTTAATGCATTTAGGCGTTAAAAACGCATGTCAGAGTGCGTGCCTCGAGCTCTATGTCATGCGATGCTCGCTTGCACTTAAATTGCGGCGCACCGAAGTAACTGAAACATCTTTAGCATTGTACCGGTAGTTCGTTTTGATGATCCTCCTATTTTTCTGAGGCGAGGTTGTACTGACGGAAGAAGCTTGCCAGGTCCTTTATTTTCAAGAAACCACGCCTAAAGAACGACGAAACAGAAGGGCCTCTGCATGTTCGCTTGCGGACAGCTCTCTTTGCACTACCCATTTATAGTGGGCGCGTCAATGGGGGCGCTGGGGGCGGCATTTTTCGCAGTGCCTCCTGGTAGACGTTCATAGGTAGATTTAATTGCGCGTCCGGAGCAGCCTGCCAGACATTGGCAATGTGAGGCTGCGTCCGTACAACAAAACCTGTCTAGTGACCAATGGTTATCCATACGTGCTACGTGCCCAGCCCATGTCCACTTCTTCTTGATTTCAGTTATGATACCCTTGATTTCGGTTTGTTCCCTGACCCACTCTGCTTTAATCTTGTCTCTTAGGGTTGCATCTATCATTTCAGTTTTCATCACTCGCTGCGTCGTGCTCAATTTATGCTGAACCCTCTTTGCATAATCCTCCAGGTTTATGCTCCGTAGGTAAGTACTGGCAAAAGGCAGTTGGTATACACCTCCCTCTTGAGGGTTAGTGGCAGATTACCAATAATGATTTGGAAATGCTTGCTGAATGTGATATACCTCAACCTTATTAAATGCGAAGCATTTATTTGCGAACTTCGGTGACTTTGAGCGTATCTATCCATCTGTCTAGCCGCTTACCCCCTTAACTTTGCGCGAACCAAAATTAGTATGGGAGGGTAAGGTGGTTTGACGAATATGACGCGCTAGTGAAGACATGAATCATGTCACAATGCCGTCGCATACGTCGTCCAACACTTACCGCCAGACTGTGGCACATACCCACGCGTTGGTATGCGAGAATGTGCCACAGCTGATAGACACTTAGTTTCTACCCAGGAATGACGAGAGCACGCATGGGTAATTTCAACGCGCGAGCGTTAAGAAATACCCGACATCGGTAGCGTCGACCCGATGAATGCAAATGATAAATGTCAGAGTCCCAGCTGGAATCAAACCCAAGCATTGTACGTGGCAATGAAGCATTTTACCACAGAGCTACGCCAGGTCTCGGAACTAGTTTTCAAATAGACGCTAATCTTCGTGAAACGTCAATAGTGGTTGCGGTGTTGCCTACCCGATTTTATAAAGATTACGTATGTACTCCTTTGATACAGCCGTCACGTAGGATTGACGTCAATTGTGGTTTGTTGCCACGTGCTGAAGTTGATTTATGTAGCAGTGCCAAGGGCCAGCATCCTCGCAAACATTAGCGTTTTGTATCAGCTTCTGATGTTGCTAATACGCATGTTCCTGTTGGCATCGTTGCGCGAGTGCAAACAACTGGTTATATAAACATCTGCAACTCTTCAACATACGTCTGTGCGTGCAACCTTGGTACTACATATATTTAGCGTCGTTTCATGACATGTCGCTGAATAAAAAAATTGCAACACTGTCACCTTCCCTTCGCATGCTTCGCATAACGTCGATTCCCAAGTACAAGTACGTGGGATCTGCCGAATCTTCTAGTTATTTCACTCTCGACGGGTATTATGATGACTCTTAAAATTTGTTTTGGTGCATTACTTCTAGCACTATATATTCGACAAGAAGTTTATGCAGGTGCACCGTACTTATAATAGTCAATATTTTCTGTGTCGTCTAGGCAGAGAAGATGGTTATTGGAACAACATATGAGACTGAAGGAAGCAGCGTTGATATCGAAGAAGACAAAGAAAAGCACACAGTATACAAAGACAAACGCTGCGCTTACATTGAGCAAGAATACTTGCTTTGCTTGTTCTACTACCACTCATACTGAACACCTAACGAAATATCAAGATTGCACCTGTGCACAAACTCTTCTCATGTCGATATGGCCATGGCATACTTAGCTAGGAAGGTCAGCTTTTTGCACACAAAGCTGATGATGAGTAGTTATGACAACTCTGATTCGCAAGAGGAGTGGTGGCTGCCTCGATTTTTTTTCTCTGAAGGGTTGACTTACAGAAAGATAAACCCTAGAATCTGTCGTGAAAAAAATTGCTCCCACAATCGAACAGTACGCACTAAGATAGCCTTAAATCGCTTTATGCAGATAGTGTAGTGTTCTCTCAACTGATCGTTGTACCATCGAACTAACTTCACCACAGGAGATAGATTTATCGCACAGTACACATTGGGTGCTTTCAATGAAGTGCGGTCTGAGCTTAGTTTTGCCTAATCTAACGTAATGTGCCACATTAACGTGCAATCTGCCTCAATGAGGTGGCAGACCCTAGACTGACAGGTTCCTCTTGGGCTGTGGACGCACGCTTAAAATATTCGCGAAACAAGAGGCCACAGTAAGTACTTTTTCTGAAAATAGTGTGCGCCAAAAAAAAAAGAAAGCAATGGCTTGTTTGTGTTCGAACATACCCGAAACAGGATTTCCGGAATGCTGAATACGTAGTCTAAAAATTGGAATGATATCTTCCTCTGGAAGCTCATGCGTAAATAATGTTGGACAGCTTTAAAAAAAACATCACGTGTAAGCCGTATGACTACAATCAAGTAAAAATTGTTAGATTGTCATGAACTAGATACTAAGCAGTCGTATAATCTGCGACCCAAGCAAACTGTTGACAAAATTCTGATTACATTTGGTTCAAACTCTTCGAAGTTTTATATTGGCCTCGAGGACATACCGTGACGCCATCTACGTGATGACGTCACTCATAGGATGCCGAGTTCACTGTCTGCTAGAACACCGCATTTCCTGCGCTTTTGCTGTGAACACCGTGCGTGCTCCCTTCGTTTTGAAGCTCAGTGCTTAAAGATGCGGTAAGACCCGATACGGGCAAGCAAACTTTGAATTGGTGCCCCCGGTGGCACTCTAGTGTCTTATTTGCATCGTAAAAAATTGTGACTAAGAACCATTTCAGCCATGGGGGAGGATGCAAGTGGTGTCGCGAAAGCAAAGCTGCTGTAATCCACAACTACGCATCCTACCTGTGACGTCAAAACGATCGCAGCGCTGGCTTCTATAGTGGAGGCCCTCACGGCAAATACGTTGACGGCACGCTAGGTGGGGTACGACGTCGGGTGTCCCCGAGTAAAGAGTACACCACAGTCGGTGGGGGGGGGACAATAAAATTTATTAGATGTTCGAAAAATCGCCAGATGATGATAACAAGCGAATGTCATGTAGACCCACGAGAGACGGGCACACAAAAGACACACGAGGTCGACACATAAGGGCAGAGACACATAAATGAGATTTCGAGACGCACATCAGTCTAAGAGCATAAAAGGGTATTCCTAAAAGCGAGGTCTCGACGCTGCAGTTGCCGAATTTAGGGCATCGTACGTGCTGCCTGTTCTACTGCAGTTTACGGTAGAGTGGCTTCGCGAGGGCCACAAAGGTCTGCGTTGAGCACATGATGCAGGGCTTTCCTGGTATCACAATTCCTGGCCTCGATGGGTCCGTCGCTTCGCCTTCGGGTCGGCGAATCCACGTCATGCTGGTCTCTGAGCCCGTATCAAGATCCACGTAGTGGATGTGTATGTAGAATATAGATGGCAGTTGGCTGGCCATGCCTTCAACGACCATCTGCGCTCTCGATGAGGGCAGCCTTGTTTTGGTGAGCAGGCAGAGGCGTTCCAAAGCGCTCCCAGGGCATAGGAAATTCTGAAAAAAAAAACATCTTTGTGAATTGTGCGCTGGTGCTGAGATGGCTAAAATGTTTCCCTGTTTCACAAGTTTTTTTTTCAGTCACTGCCTAATAGCGATCTTCACATTGTACCTGCAGCTCGCGTATATCACCGCATCATCCATTGCAAGTTTTTTTTCTGATCCCATGCCCGTGCATGCTCAAACATTTTTTTCCTCTTCCCCAACCAGCAAAAGACAAACTACCTTTCTTACGATATCTCGCCATAGTCGCCTACCTTCAAGAACAAAATTATCTGGGGTTCTTCGACCCCAAAACACGAAATAATAGACCTGCCGTCAATCTTTATGCAAAGCATATCAAAATCAATTGTTACTAGAAATTTAGACGACGCAAGAAAAATGTTTTCACACATTTGCCTATGCTCTGCAGAGCGTGCGGATGCAAGGCAAAATTTCCTAATATCACGATGCTAGGTAGAAGTAGGGAGGCGATTGAGCGAGAGGTGCTTGAAGCATACCTATTCAAGAAGCAACGAGATCTGTATTAGCGATAAGTTGGTGGCACTACATTCAGCTGAATTTATTGTTTTTTTTTACAGATTTCTGAACTAGCACGTGCATTGACAGGGTCCGTTTGTGTGATGTGACGTATGGTGTGTTATTGCGAATGTGTGGCATAGTGTATTGATTGCAATAGCTTTGCCAGAATAAAGTTAGCTGCGAGCTGACGCTCTTTCTTTTTGTCAACTCTTCTCCAGTGATTCACGTATAAATTTCCCGTAAGATGCACCAACGAGCCCTACAATAAGCGTTACTAAACATATAAATTGTAACTAAATAAATATATTATTGTGACAACCTTATTGACTGTATAGTACACCGCACCTTATGTAAACGCCCTCTGGGATATTTATAGACGAAAACGAAAAGGATATTAACTTAAAAACGCACAACAGAATACTAACGCCGATTTAGATGCCATATTACTAAGAAGGAGAAATAACCCCTTCTGTACACTAAAACACTATTTGTAAGGCCCACCACGTGCAAGCGGCATTATTTCTGAAAGCAAAGGCGCCGGCTCTCAAAAGACGGGTGAGTTATATAGGAAAACTGTAGCGTCGTTTATGTCACCACCACAGGCTAAAAAAAGAGTGACAACATTAACGCCTAAAGCTTCACTTTTTACTTTCTTACCAAAATCACCGATGATGCCATCATGTATACCAAAGTGTTCCGTAGTTCGGCCGCATTAGGAACTTACTACGAACTACGTAGACCCATGGTAAGAGCTGGATAAATCTTTGACGTTACGGTGGCTGCATTGGTAAGAACCTGTCCTATTGTTATACGCGTTTTCAAGCCTATTAAGAGTCTTCTCATAGTGAGCTTGGTGTTTTTGGTATTCCAAAAGAAGGTTTGTTCAGTTGTACGATGACAATAGTTTTTTTCTTCTATTTATTGTCTTTTTAAATAACAAAACGCCGCTGCGAAAGAAATGACTCTCAAAGGTACCTACCTCGAAGGACTGCTCGGTGAAGTCGATGAAGGCCATCCTGACGACGAGAGAGCGGAGTTTTCTACTGGTGCACAGGGCGTTGGACAGAGCCCTGAAGTCGAAACGCGGCTTGTCAGAGTCGTCGATGAAGCGCACATGGCATACCCAGAAGCGCCGAAGGAACTCCAAAGAAAGCAAGTTTGGCACGTTGCTCAACGTAAGACGGCCGGACTCGATGACAAACACGCTGGCATCCTCAGGTTCGATTGTCAGATCGTTGTCGCACGAAACGCAACGCTTGTGGCGACCGTCCAAGTTGATACGGACGTCCAGGTCTTCGATGTCATCGAGCCCGAGGGCCAGCCGCCGCACGGCACCTTTCGGGTGCAGGCCACAGGGCGGTAGGGACAGAGCTCGAAGGCGCTGCAGGGCGGGCGCGTCAAGCGTCACCGTTATGTCGAAACCGTCCTCGAAGTGAAAGGAGCTGACGTTGAGCTCAACGAGGTTGACAAGCGCAGCGAAAAAGTCGCGGAGGGTCACACTGTGTCTAGGGCTGATGGTCGGGTACTCGGTTCGCTCGAGGTTCCGGGCGTACAGCAGCATGCACAGGCTCCGTATGTGGCTCCAGTTGTGCTGTATGCCGGCAATGAGGAACTGCCTCCCGATATCCGGCGTATCGAAGGCTGCAAGTACGACAGGCTCATCTGGGAACCCAGCATTGGGCAAGAAGGCCAGATTTCGCAGCTGGGTGCAGTTAAAGCCCTGCGATCTCTTCCTGAACACCACGTTTCCTTGAAGGTTAATGCAATAACGCAAGTCCAACACCTCCCCGTGGGCTGACTGCGTCGTGAAGAGTGCTTCGCTGGTACACTTAAAGGTCTCAATGTTCTGCAAGTTTTCGGTGGTCGTTGTACACGTCATCGCGCAGAGGTCTGCACTAACTTCACGCAGGAAGTGAATGTGCAAGTCCTTCAGGAGCGGACAGTAATCCAGGAACTGCCGCAGCAGCTGCACGTTGTGATCGCCCGCGACCTCGACGTACATCTTGCAGACCATGGTGTCCTTACGCACTTGCACGTTTTTCAAGTGCTTGATCTTCAAGAGTTCTTCTTTGGCGCCGTCCTCTGTGTCGACGAGTGAGAATTGTAGCTGCGTGACCTTCGGTAAAGAGTTCAGTAGTCGATCCAGAAGAAGGCTAGCCTTCAGAGGGCACGCAATGCACGAGAGGGTTTGGAGGCTTTTCACGTCGGAGATGAGTGACAACAGGGACGCTGGTTCCGCTACGATGCAGTTGGACAAGTTAAGCGAACGCAGGTAGCCTTGCGCAGCGACTATCTTGCCTCGGAGCACGTCCTCGCCGGCGTTGGCGGGCAGCTCGTACGACGACATTGCGAGTGTGTCTGAAGTGATGCGCCGAGCTCGATCGAAGGGGAAACTGCTTTCTGAGCAGACTGCGTAGCGCCCAAATCGCTGTGATTATGTCATATGACAGGGTGTGTTATCTCGCAACGATCCTCGATTCCACGTCGCCAACGAAGAAATTATGACGCGGGCGTTACCTCTAACAATGTTTGTTCACATTTTATATCGTTGACGATTAACCTTGAATAATGGTGTCACGTGCCAATGATATGTCTGCGCGAATCATTGCGCCACTGATAGCCGTGGTTGGTCAGTCGGTCAGTCAGTCAGTCAACAAACTTTTCGAGTGATAGGGAACTACAAAGTCGTAGCTGCGGGCCGCGCCCACTAGCGGAGGACGATGTTCTTCCGTGGTTGGTACATGCCTAGCGTTTGCATTCGGATTTTCGTAATTTTCTCAAGGCGTGCATTTATTAGCAGCATTTCCCTTCTTGTTAGTTGCTTATGAACAATAACTGGAACATGAACGAGTGATAGGTATCTATTCACGGGCACAGTATCGTCGTGTCGTAGCAGTTGTCTTCAATCGCGAACAACTTTTCCTATATATCTCGTGGCGGTTGTTAGTTATTTTTCATTCGATACTTACTTGAGTAAGTAGTAAGTTTCATGCGTAAGGTTTATGATTTACACACTTGGGTAACGGTAACGCTGGCGCCAGCAATGGACAGTGACACATAATGCCACTGCCTTGGCCTTTTAGTGGTATGATGGAAAGCCAGGCCGCCCGCCTCTTGTACACAGAAAGAGCAAGTATATTGTTTAGGTAGGGCACTGTCTTCGCTGTCTTATTGCACCAAAATACTTATAAATGTTCACTTGACGCATGTGTGACAGTTGTTTCACACTCACGGAATAATCATGGCAAATGCATCTGCATATTAAAAAAACCGTAATTCAGATGCTCTTACTTATACAATTGCCTCGAACCGATGTTGGCTTCGATGCTTTTGAAATGCAAATTGGCGTTGTTCGCGAGGGGAAATGTAAGATAGATGCTAATACAAACTTAGGCCTGAGTGGGAGTCGAGTCCAGGACGATTGCGTGAAGAGCTGGTGCCACGCCCATCACTGAAGCTGTTTAAAAAAAAAACAATACACTGACGATTAAGATACTCCGTAATACGAATTATCAGCGCATCTTCATGTTGGGGCGAATCCAACTGTGAAGTTTTGGCTTTCAGCGAAGTGTGGACTATGCCGCAAGTCATAATTTCTGTGAAGTAGGGCAACACCCATCACGCGATTCTTCTTTCCGCGGATGAGCGATGTATACCCGCTTCACATTTGCAAGACATGATATGCACTTTGTGGACGCTGCATTTGTTCGATGGCGAGGAAGGATTATGGCCGGGCACATTGCTGCGGGTGGGAAGCATGAAGATCCTTGCCCAATTATCAATGTGTGATGACTGGACGTTGTTTTATTCTTCGGCCGGGCTTTACTGTATGGGTTACCGCGATTTCTCGGCTGACATGACAGCTGTATAGAACCGTCCTGGCCTCTTGCGCCTTGAACGACGAGAGGGTTGCAGTTCTTGCCGCCGGTTCCATATCACCAATGACCGGCTGTTTTCCTCGCACCTGGATGACGCGCATAGAGGCTGTGGTTGGTCTAGCTCCCGCTTGAACGCGCTGCAAGCAGCCGCTTCAGCGCGCAGGCGACGCGCTCGCGTGTTCCCTTTCACGAAAATATGCAGCGTATTTACGTTATCAAATCTACTATAAAAAAAGGACAAGCAGAGACGGTGTGCCAGTTGTATCTAATTCTACCACACCACAAACTACTAATCTATGTAAGAATATTTAAAAAAAGAACACAAAAATGCAATCAACATAAAACATGAGTAAAAGTGTTCCACTGTTGCGTTGAAGTATAGGGCATACCATTAGCTAACTTGCTGAAAGCAATATATCCGGCAAACACGAAGACCGATTAATGCAAGAATTGAGGAGAACACATCAAATTATGAAGAATTGGAGTAGTACTGAAAGGCGAGCTCGCTGGTGCGCATACATAGTAATATTTTTTTTCTAGCGCTGACTGACACCCGAACGAAGAGCGCCAGTGTTGTCACCTCTCTCTGGGCGTGTAATTATTGAAAAGAATCAAAGAGAATGCCATGTTAATACTACCATTGCATCTAAAACATTATCTTTTATTTATCTATTCACCTTAACTATACCAATTAATTAGCTTGTATGTCTAACTTTTAAGTATAGCCTTACAATAGGAGGCACCCAAGTTATCACAAATATTTTCATTTCTCCATAGATTATCTCTTTCGCATATTCTTCGCCCTCTTTTTCTCCTCTCTTTTTCTACTTTTTATTGTTTATGAATTTTTGTTTCACAAATTCTACTGCCGCATGCCTCTTGGCCGATCCCCCGTGGTTGGTTGAGCCATTCTGCCGGGAATCATCATCATCATCATCATCATCATCATCATCATCATCATCATCCTCATTTGGGTGACGAAATCTGTCTCACTATACCATCGATTAGCTTATTTCGTTCACTAGAGAATCCCTCAGGGGCGCAAAACTCAAAAGGCTGGTGTTGTGTACGCGAGGGCACTGTTTTCTTCCCACGATGTCGTGTATCTTGTACGCGCCATGTATGTGAAGAACGCACGAAGTAAAGCAGTTGAAAGGTGAGATTTGTTCCGTTAACAGGGGTATACGTCTGGGTGTCTTTGTTGCGATTCTTTCAGTCAGCTCCTCATAAAAACGTAGAGGTGAATTGTTTATCTTCAACGACATCGCACTACTTAAAACAGGTATGATGACAACCCTATTAATAAATTTTTGTCAGAGAGCACGAGAAAACAAAAGTAAGTTTTTTTATGGCGAAGCAGTTTAGTACTCGTATCCCACGTGTCATCTTGAATGAACTTTGAGCGAGTGTGTATACTTACGCTCACACAGTGTCATTTTGGCGGTTCGCTGCTACACGAGAAACAGAAGCGCACTTTGGGAATGACGGCAGTGACACTTAACGGATTTGTAGCGCAATGTATATTTGTTACTGTTGTGCTCGTGTCTCATCGTCGGACCAGGTTGTCTTCGTAGAAGTAGCACCAGTGGCACATTTTATCGCAAATGACTAGAGAACGGCTCATTGGAGGATGTGCAAGTGTGCCTTGAAGTAAACAACGCGGCGGACGCAGCCATTGCACGGCGCATGCTGCCGCATGCCCCTAGCGGTTGTGGCCACAAGCTGCCCCGGGGTGAGAGTAACGAGGTTTTTTTTTTGTTGTATTATGACTTGTTTTAATACACAGCAGAATTCCTCATAAGAAAAACAATGTTTTAAATATAGTATGAACGCCGCTTTAGGCAACAGCGTATTTCTGTACAAGCCACTGGTACCGACGCGACGCACTTCGTCGCAGCCGTCGCAGCGAAGCGAGGTTGGGGAACACACTTGCCGGCAAGTGTACTTTACAGCGAGTCACACTAAACTTTCTCGTGTGACAGCGCACAAATGACCCTCGTGGCTAAGAGCACTCGCTCAAAGGGCACTTAAGTTGCCACGTGTGACAGGGATGTAACTGCTGCAGCGTTTATTACTACCACTGACCTGTTGTGCGGAACAGTATGGCAAGTCCTATATATAATCCACAGGAACTATACGCAGGCGCACTGAAGTTATAGCTGGTATGACTGCTTTTCTGGGTCGAAAAGGCACAGCGGTTTGTGCAAACTAATGTAACTTAATGTCTGGTTGAAGGAAACAGTACAGATACCGATCAAGGCGACGAGAAGTACGTAGGCAAACGCAGCACTCACTTCCAATAAGGATATTTATTTTGTGTGCGCACAGCTATTGAGAGATAATGCGGACACACACACACACACACACACACACACACACACACACACACACACACACACACACACACACACACACACACACACACACACACACACACACACACACACACACACACACACACACACACGCACCTTTTCATGTCACAAACAACGTGGCATTTTGACCTGGGAATGTGAGCTTTTTGCACACAAAGCTACCAATTAACTAGCACAAATCTGAAGCGCACGTGAATGGCACTTATCTTGATTTCTCTTGCAAGTATGGTATCTGTCAAAAAAGGTTTGCTCTCACAATCGGACAGTGCACACTGAGATAACGACGAATGGCGCGATTCACACACTGTAGCGTTCTTTTAGCGGTTGATACATTGGCCAAACCACAGCACAGAATATAGATATATGGTACCCAATACTATGCGGGCTTAGAGTGAAACACTGCTTCTACTTGGTTCAGGGCCCAACCCCGTAAGCGCAAAAATGCACGCGACGCAGACGAGCGATGCTGTGAGCGACGAAACGGGACGTTCCCGTGACGTGTCACCCGGTCCTTTTTAACAAGATCTCTCGGTTATTCAGATTTGAAAACCGTCGCCCATCTCCCTGAAGTGCTGTGCTCAAAGCGCCGGAACAGGATGTGACGTACTGCCAGTTGTCTCCACGTGCCCATCATGTGCCGCGAAACTCCTCTCCGCCCGAGTCACGCTTGCACAACGAAGAAATAACGTAATGTTTTTGCACGTGCATATAAAAAGAAATAAAAAGAAAAATGCTGCAAGGCAGTAATAAACACCTTCCGTTCCGTTATGCAACAATAGAGTTTTGTTTTTACATTGCAAACCGCTCACTGAGCAGTATTCTTGTTATTTATTTATTTGTCATACTGTTAACCCTCACTCGAGGGTCGTTACAGGGAGGGTGAAGAATTGAGTTGCACAAAATGAAATATTTGAAAAATCGTAAGATGAACTCTGTACCTTATAGCATAATTATATAAGAAACACAGTCACATGCTTTTTCACTCAATATATTTACAACATAGTCTCTATGACCAATGAAACATTTATAAGGAAACACATACATCAACACTGATAACTATACATTCTAAACAAAATGCCTATCAAGAGCAACCTCAAAATCACTCAAAGTTCTTTTTGCACCATATTGTTCAGTAATTCATTCCACATATTATGACCATCGGGAAAGAAGAAAAATTGGAAGGTATCTGTTCGAGCATGTATTGGGTGTATGAATGTAGTGCATGTTGTTCATGTAAACCTTTTGTAAGAATGCTTCAAATAATAATCCCTGTTTATTTTCACTCCGGCATGCAAGATCTGAAAAAGAAGTTTCAACCTCTGTTTCCGCCTTCTTAATTCTAGCGATTCTAATTTACATGCTTTTAACATTTCAGTAACAGAATCCCTTCCTCGTTATTTGGAGCAGATAAAGCGAACTGACATTCTCTGAATGCATTCTAATTTATTTTTCAAGACCTTTTGGTGTGGGCTCCACACAGCGCTAGCGTATTCTAATCTCGGACGGATATGCGTTTTGTAGGCAAGCAGCTTGACATCTTTTGTGGCTTAGCCTAACTTCCTTCGTAGGAAGCACAATTTTTGACATGCTGATTGACAGATGTTATCGACATGAGGACGCCAGCTCAACTTATCTGTTATAGTTACACCCAAGTATTTGGAATTACAGACTTTCACCAGCATACTATCACCAATGTTATATGCAAACGAAAGCACTTCCTTCTTTTTTGTAATGTGTGTGTAAGTGGATTTTTAATGTTAATTTCCATACCCCATTTAGTACACCATAAGTTTAGGGTTTGTAAGCACTGATTGATATTCACTTGATCTTCTCTGCATGATACCGGACAATAGATTAGGCAGTCATCTGCAAATAGCTCAATTTTTACTGGTGGTTTGACAACTGATGCAATATCATCTATTTATAAAAGAAAGAGTAGGGGCCCCAGCACAGATCCTTGAGGCACTCCTGAATACACCTCCCGATTTCCCGACATAGCATCTCCCATTCTAACTGCTTGTTGTCGACTGATTAGATTAGCTCTGATCCAACAGAGAAAATTCTCATCAATACCGACATTGCGAAGCTTGAATAGCAGCTTACGGTGTGAGATTCTGTCAAACGCCTTTGAAAAATCGATACATATAACATCGATTTGCATACAGGCATCTACAGCTACACATAAGTCACGTATAGTTTCAACCAGTTGTGTGACTGTTGAAAGGCCACCGGAAAATCCATGCTGAAAGGGGCATAATAATTCATTTTGTTCTAAAAATCGCCGAATATTTTTCTCCACTATATGTTCAAATATTTCAGAACATACCGACGTGAGTGAGACAGGCCTATAATTGCTAAATGCTGTTCTATCACCACCTTTAAAAATTGGGCAACAATTGCCCTACACCAATCTTCAAGTAACGAGTGGCATTTTAAAGATTTCTCTAAAATAATTACTAGGTAGTACAACAGCCACTCCGCAAATTGTCGCAAAAAATGATTAGATATACCGTCAGGTCCACATAACGTTTTGGCATTTAAAAGAAGTAGTTGATTGAATATACCTTCTCAGTTAATATTTATATCATCTTCCTGAAGTGTCACTGTAGTACCCGATTCAATTTCCTCGTTGTCACCCTGATCCTTACAGAAAACTGATTGAAAAAAATTGATTGAGTCAGCTATATCTGACTTTTCTGTGATTACTTCTTTTCCATCTACAATAAGATTAATTCCCTCATTCGCTTCCTTAAAAAACAGCCAAAACTTACGTGGTGAGTTTGTTAGAAAGTTAGTGAGTGTGTAATTGAAAAAATGTTTCTTGGATTGCGCTATCTCTGCTTCCAAGTTTTTTTAGCACATGATATTTCGGTCAAGGCCCTATGAGTTCTGCGCAGATCTGTTCAACGGACTCATGTTTTGATGTCTCCTGAAATTCATCAAGCGACATTTCTATAAAGTCCAGGATTGCCATATCATCAGCATGATCGTAATCTTTAATATGTGCATACACATGACACT
Organism: Rhipicephalus annulatus; assembly: GCA_013436015.1. Lineage (NCBI taxonomy): Eukaryota > Metazoa > Arthropoda > Arachnida > Ixodida > Ixodidae > Rhipicephalus > Rhipicephalus annulatus. The sequence continues at coordinate 62,967 of WOVY01009331.1, forward strand.
TTGCTCGAAAGCCGGTATCAAGAAATACGTCAACCGCAACCATTCTGTGGTCTTCAACTGATACGGCATAATAAGTCACTTTACTCGATATGAAAACCAAGTCTAACAATATCTGTGACGTAGGGGTAACTCGCGTATAATTTTTTACGGTTTGTGTGAGATTATGAGAAAACATCAGCTCTAATAACTTATCAGCACTACGGGTTTCCGCATGACCAGATTAAAAGCTTACCCAATTTATATGCGCTAAGTTAAAGTCACCAGCCATTATCAGCCTTGTGTTTTCATTTACATGATCACACAAAAACATATTTAATTCTTCTAAAAACTCGGGCGGACTTGCAGGTGGTCTGTAGACGGCTCGAATGAGATGCGTATAATTAGCGTAATTCACCTTGCACCACACTGTTTCTGGTAACTGGCAATGTACTGTTGTTGCCGCTACGTTGTTTTTAATTATCACTGCCACACCACCACCTCGGATGTCCCTGTCCCACCGCAAAATCTTGTATCCTGGCGGTAGGATGCAGTTACCTGTTATAGCACACGTGTAGACGGCCTCATGCAAGCAATGGTTGAGTTCGCTCGCCAAAGTTATCGTGACAATCAGGTTTGCGTGCGCAAGCGACTGTTCGCGAAAGTGTAATCTATACGTCACGTGGCTCGTCAGTGTCGCATGCATTTTCGCGGTTGCTGGGGTTCGGCCTTTAGTAACCAACTTAGTTTGCTACACAAACTTGCAATGTTAAAGCCCGATCATTCTAAGTGAGGCAACGTCTAAATGGTTTTTTCCTGTGCTGTAGACTGAAAATCCACTATAAATGAAAAAAAAAGCCAATAAAAACATTCGTTAAAGAAGAAGCCACGATATTATTCATGAGATGAGTGCGCACCGAACCAAACGGAGAAACGGGTGGTTCCTCCTTAAACATACCGTGCACGTGATTTAGCAAAAGCTGAAGACTTATAGTTAGAAAGGCGCAAGTTTTCTTCTGCGAACTCATCCGTAGAGGATGTATAACAGCTTTAAAAACATCAACTACACTACATTGCACGGATACAGTGATGTCGGAGTTATTAATTGGGTCATCAGTAACTACTAAGCAGTCGGCCAATATTTGATATTCGGACAATGTTGGGCCCATACGAGCTGCTCACAAGATCCCTATCCCATTTGCGTCAAAGTATCGGAATGTTTAGGTATCTTCATGGTACGTTAGGGGGTCGACAACGGATGTGTCCAAGTATTGAAGTAGACCACAGTCAGGAAGAGCAATAACATTCATCAGATGTTATTAGAATGGCCAGCTGGTGATGAAACGCAAATGTCATGTTCGAGGTATTGCGATGAGATATCTGTGCGTGATTGTTTTGAATAACCGACACACGGAGTTCCGCGACTCACGTCTGTATTGGAGCATAGAAGTGTCTATACCTAAGACATATATGCTGCAGTTCCCAAATTAGAGGCGTCGTAGGCGCGGCTTGTTCTGCTGCAGTTGGCGGTAGAGCGGCTTTGCGAGAGCCACGAAGGTCTGCGTAGAGCACATGATGCAGGGCTTCCCTGGCATCGCACTTGCTCGACTCGGTCGTGCCACCGCTTCGCCTTCGTGTCGGCGAATCCAGGTCATGCTGTTCTCCGAGCCCGTCTCAACATCCACGTAATGAATGTGGATGTAGAATATGGATGGCGGCCGGCTGGCCATGTCTTCGACGACCGTCTGCGCCTTTGATGATTGCAGTCTAGTCTTGGTGATCAGGCAAAGGCGTTCCAAAGCAGTGCCAGGGTACAGGGAGTTCTGGAAGAAAAAAAATTATAAAAAAAGCTGTTGTGCCTCTGGTGCTGATGTGTCTAGAATGTTTCGTTATTTCACACGTTTTTTTTTATTTCTCACTTAACAGTTACCCTTAAGTTATGCCGGGAGCTCGCATACCTCGCCGCATCATACCTTTCAAGATTTGTCGAGTACTTGCCCATGCTAAAACATTTTCTGCCTCTTCTTTTCCCAGACGATCAAAAAAATAAAGAAACGACATTTTCAAGGATATGTCGCCATAATCACCTGGCATGAAAAACAAGTATCCGGGGGTCCAGGTAGAAAAACCTTGATATGGTCAACCCGTCACGGATCTTCACGCAAAGCATATCAAATGAAACTAGATGCTGATAATTGTGCACCCTTATTGATTTTAAAGCGACCCACCTGTTATGTAATACCCACTCTGGGGTGTTTGAGGGCCTAACAATGAAACGGATATTTACATAAAAATGAAGAACACAATGATAACGCCGAATTATACACCATATTTTTTTCGGAGGGGGCGATACCATCTTGTGTACGCTAAAAGACTATTTGTTAAGAACGACGCGTGCATGCTGCACAATTTACTGGTAGTGAAGAGGCCAGATTGAAAGGCACGAGTAAATTATACTTAGAAAACTCTAGCCTCGTTTATGTCACCACCACGGGTAAGAAAAACGGGTGATAACGTTACTTAAAGTTTAGCTTCCCACCGTAAAATCTGATGGTGACGTTACGCGTTTCAATGTGTTTTGTAGCACGGCCCATTTGCTCAATGAAGTTTTCGTTCTATTGTGTTAAGAATTTGCATTTCTCTGAAGCCAATGTACTTTTTTTTTGCTTCTCAGGAACGACGCCGGCCGGCGTTACAAGCCGGCAAAATTTTTCACTGACGCACGAAATTCCAGGTGGCAAGGCCTCCCATATTTTCTTCGCGCCCGTTTTCTAGCACAATAGTTTTCTTAAAGTGAGCCTGGTTTTAGGGGCGAAACTCCTTAGGGCGTGGGCTGTGCGTCCCCTGTAGCCTGTATGTAGCCACCTCTAGTTTAGTTCTTGCAGTGTTCACTAGATGGCGGTACCGTCCCCTGTATGTAGCCACCTCTAGTTTAGTTCTTGCAGTGTTCACTAGATGGCGGTACCGTCTCCTGTATGTAGCCACCTCTCGTTTAGTTCTTGTAGTGTTTACTAGATGGTGGTACTTGTAGCTGATGATGAAAATATGCAAGATGTTATAAACTAGAAAGCGGTACTTGTAGTTGATGAAAGACGCGAGATCTTATAAAATAGGAATGATGTCACATATGGCGCGTGTCATTGGTTGAAGGCAATCGTTCGATTTAGTGCGGCGACGTACGCTAGGGGGAGCGATGTAATAAAATCGAGTGGGCAAAATGTACAGAGGATTCATGGTTTACCAGGTTTACCTCCGGAGCTTCGCCCACTCATCATCATTCACTTCGTGGATATGGCGGAATTTTTTTCGGTAGCGTTAAAGCAGAGTAATTTGGCTATACGAAAAAAATCGCCTTTTACTGTCCCCTCAAGCGAAATACCGCTGGGAGAGAGACAGTTATAGCACTCGAGGTACCTACCTCGAAGGACTGCTCGCAGAAGTTGATGAAGGCCAGCTTCACGACGAGGGAGCGGAGGGTTGCGCTGTAGCGTAGAATTCTGGAGAGAGCGCTGAAGTCGAAACGCGGTTCGTCAGAGTCATCGATGAAGCGCACATGGGCTACCCAGACGCACCGAAGGAAGTCTAAAGAAACCAAGTTCGGAACGTTGCTCAACGTAAGACGACCCGACTTGATTTCAAACACACTCGCTTCAGCACGTTCAATTGTCAGATCGTTGTCGCACGAAGGGCAACTCTTGTGGCGGCCGTCCAGGTTGAGTCGGACATCCAGGTCTTCGACGTCGCCGAGCCGGAAAGCAAGCCGGCGCACTGCCCCTTTCGTGCGCAGGCCACACGGTGGTAGGGACAGCGCTCGGAGGCGCCGCAGAGCGGGCGCGTCCAGCACCTGTGTGAAGTTGAAGCTGTCACCAAAGTGAAAGGAGCTGACGTTGAGCTCAACGAGGTGGACAAGCTTAGCGAAAAAGTCGCGCAAGGTTGGGATGTGCATAGCGCTGATGGTCGGGTACTCAGTACTCTCAAGATTTTGGGCGTACAGCAGGATGCACAGGCTCTGTGTCGCTCTCCAGTTGTACCGAGAACCGGCAATGAGGAACTGGCTACCAAGATCCGGTGTATCGACGGCCGCAAGGATCACCGGCTCAACTGGGAACACTGCATCGTGCGACTGGGCCAGGTCTCGCAGCTGGGCGCAGTTGAATGATAGCGGTTTCTTCCTGAACACCACATTTGCGTGAAGGTTAATGCAGTAACGCAAGTCCACCGCGTCCTCGTGCGCTGATTGCGCCGTGAAGGGCGCCTCGCTGGTAAACTTAAACGTCTCAAGGTTCTGCAAGTTTTCGGTGGTCGTTGTACACGTCATCGTGCAGAGGTCTGCACTAACTTCATGCAGGAAGTGAATGTGCAGGTCCCTCAGGAGCGGACAGTAATCCAGGAACTGCAGCAGAACCTTCACGTTATGTTCGCCCGCGACTTCGACATACATTTTGCTGATCTTGGTTTTCTTACTCACTTGCATGTTTTTCAAGCGGCTGATTTTCGAAAGTTCTTCGTTGGCGTCGTCCATGGCATCGACGAGCGAGAAATGCAGCTGCGTGATATTTTGCAAGGAGGTCAGTAGTCGCTCCAGAAGAAGGCTAGCCTTCACAGGGCATGCAATGCACGAGAGAGTTTCAAGGCTTTTGACATCGGACGTGAGCGAAAGCAGGGACGCCGGATCCGCTACAATGCAGTTGGATATGTTAAGCGAAGTCAGGTTGCCTCGCACTGCGGCTATCTTGCGTTGGAGCACGTCTTCCCTGGCGTTAGCGGGCAGCTCGTACGACGACATTGCGTGTGTGTCTGAAGTGGTGCACTAAGCTCGATCGAAGAGGAAACTGGTTCATGAGAAGGCCGCGCAGCTCCCAGATCGCTGCGCATATGTCATATGATGGGGTGTCGTATCTCACACCGATCCTGCGAGATCCGTCATTTCATGCTGCCACCGAAGAAGTTATGACGTAGGCGTTCAACCACCTTTAAGAATGATTGTTAGCTTTTGGTAACCTAGATTGCTAACTTTATAATGATATGATGTACAGTGGATGTCTCTGTGTGAATTTAGTCGCTACTGACAGCCGTGGTTTCATAGTATGTGCCTTACATTTAGATTTTTATAATTTTTTTTGGGGTTCACTTATTAGCGTTGAGCAAACTTGCTCATCATGTTTGTTGATTATGAACAGGAAATGAATCATCAATTAGTTATTTGTGCCCATTTACGGGTACCGTATCGGCGTGTCGTAGCAGTTATGTTATACAAGTATGACGAAGCACTCCTTATTTCTGTATCTCATGGTGTTCACGGTTTTATTGCGATAGCAATTATATGGACACTCTCTACTGAATTTCGCCGCCACCGGCATCGGCGTGGAAGTCGACGTCGATGTAATGCACCGTATATGTATACGTTTATATATGTACGAAACGCAAGGAAGAAAAAAATCCCAGAAAAAAAAGACTCCACAGTGCAGAAAAAAGACCTCCGCGTCGTGAATGCAAGGCGTTAACCACTGAGCCACCGAGATGTACCTCCTTCATCGTTCAAACGGCAAGCTATTCAAATATACGGCTTACCGCTGTTGGTGGGCATCTCGGGCGGGGGGGGGGGGATATCGTGTTTTCAGCATTATCAGTAAGATGGCGCAGTGAGCGCGTGGCGGCTCTCATTTCTCACGCGTACTTTGGCCCGCGTAGAGAATAAGGGGGTGTACGCTCGATCGCGCACCCTTATCTTGTAGGGGGAGAATCGTACGTCTTGGATAGCCTTTGGGTTTCGTCAGAACGATTCTCTTTTTTCTACCTGGCACACAAAGGTTACTGCAATCGTTACAAAGCCTCCGTTTGCAAAAAGGGCGTGCTTTTCAGACGACATAGTGAAGCAACAACATAGACGCTTATTCGCGTTAATCCATGCATGTGAGTACGTTTCGTGCGTCCTTTGTGCGTGAGAAACGCGGGGCACGTTTCGATTTGCTTGCCATTCTCCACGTGATCTTCCAATTTGTTGCTATAGCGTTCATTGCTTCGCATTTGCGGTGAAACTCTGACTTTTTTGTAATAGTTTTTCAGAAGTAGATGCAGTGATAAGCCGTCGCTATTCCTTGTTATTTAGCGTGGCATCGGTTATATTGCTTTCATGTTCAATAATTCGCCAAACTACCCCAAGGATGCGCTACAGAATATTTCTTTGCTAAAAAACCTATATAAACGGTTTGGTTTTTTATTTTGCTAGGAAGCAGAATGAATCAGTGTTGCTTTGTGCCAATGTACTTTGTAAATCTTGAAGAGACACTGAAATGGTTTGGGATTGTCGACATTATTGGTATTTGAGCATCCTTACCTCTTATAACGTACGTGCGCAGACATTTACCGCGATATATTATTAAACGACGGAGCTACAGACCAGAGCATGCCTATCTTGCGTCCATATAGCCCCCCAGCGGCATACTCTGATGCCCAGACTCCATTTTGTTCTGCACTGTCAAGGCGTATATTTCTTGAGCCGAGTCAACATGGCAAGCGGCAGCTCTGCGTCTTCAGAGTTCGCGAGAGCGCTTGTTGACGCTGCTTCCGCTTACAAGAAGTCGTCCAGGCACCGCGACTTCGTCCTTGGATGCAAAAACTGTCAGCGCAAGAAGGTTTTACTGAGAAGTGTCCGTGAAAATCACAACACGACGTTGGAATCGTGCCGGTGTGGTGTTTTCAGATTGCACAGATTTCCATCCACAACAACAAAAATCACAGCATATCCACGGACTGAATGATCATGAGTGCCGTGGAATCACCCTAAAAGGTGCGTAAAACGATGTGATAGACTTGATCAAAATACGGAACCTAAAAGCCTATAGCGTGACCATATGGCAACACGAAAAATGACACGCTTGTTCGCAAGTAAGCCATTGCTTAATCTGTTTCGAATTTTCATCGGTGATCGCACAGTGTGTGTAATCTTCAGAGTCACGTGCACCATGATATTGGAAATTCATTACACTTAAAAAAATCTATTTATCTGTATGCGTGTTGCATGCTGGCGTGCCGATATGTATAACCACAATTAAGCGTCTGTTTTAGCACCTCCCCTATAAGCAGGAAACTTCTACCAAGTGTTCTTTGTAAGGGGTACTCTAAGGCATATTAGGCAGTTTCTCTTTTACGTACGGAGGAACTTCACGTACGCAAGCGTGAAAGGCACACGTACGTTACGTGCACGCTATCAGAAACGCTTTTAGCTACACGTACGCGACGCGCGGTGAGAGCTACCACGTAGCTCTATCTGCTGGGAATCACAAATACTGCTGTAGCCAATTCTCGACATATCTTGTTGTCGCGTTCGTCACGCTATCTTGTTTCAGCATCCGCGCGATGCTGTCTGCGTGCGCAAGGAACTCACACAAAGAATCGAATCTGACGTACGTCCGTGAAGCCAGCGTGCGGCCGCTATGTTCTGCGTATGCGCACTGCTTACACGTTGAAGCTCGACGTACGCAAAGCCTCTACGTACGTGAAACTAAAATGGTCTATTACTGGTATTCTGGTGCGGTTTTCTAAAGCTCCTCAAATGGAAACGTTTCGTCAAGAAACGCGTGACCATATATATGGTCACGCTGGTAGCTATATAATGGGTTAAGTGAATAACAGTGGTTCTAACTGAAGATATTTAAATTACCATTTATAATTTATATTTCTCATTTTAAATGTTAACTGCAATAATGCAGTTCATATGCGTCTATATATATCTTTTGTAGAAACTGTACTGAATGCGAACGGACGGATGGTCTGTTGTCAGAAAAGAGGAGGGTGAGGATTGGTGGCGGTGGTGGTCGCTTGCGCACGCACTTTTAATTATTTTCTTCTATAACAATGTACAACAGACTGTGCGCAACTAGATTTTTTCGTTTAGCTAAAAAGAAAGCTCTTTCAAGGTATCTGTCCATTATTTTTTCCAAAATACCACTGCCGCGGGATTCATAGCCGATCTTCCGGGGTGGGTTGAGTCACTCTTCTTGGGTCTAACCGACCAACCAACTTGCCAGTAACCAGAGCTGCCTTACAAGGATCCTCGCAAAAAGCAAGAGATAAACCTGCTCAATGACAAACTGCTATTTCTATACTATAATCGCTTCTCTGTCAGTTAGTCCTGGTGGGTTGGAGCCAGTGACTTGAGAAGTCATCATCATAATCGTAATAGTTGATTCCTTTTCTTTATCGCTACTTGGCCAATCCCTTCGATCGTGTAGCAGTTAGTCACGTATGACATTGTCACCATAAACCCGCCGCGGTAGTCAAGTGGCTAAGGCACTCGCTGCTGACCCGCAGGTCGCGGGATCAAATCCCAGCTGCGGCGGCTGCATTTCTGATGGAGGCGGAAATGTTGTAGGCCCGTATGCTCAGATTAGGGTGCTCGTTAAAAAACCCCAGGTGGTCGAAATTTCCGGAGTCCTCCACCACGGCGTCTCTCATAATATTATGGTGGTTTCGGGACGTTAAACAGCACATATCAATCAATTGTCACCACCATCATCATTATAATTGTTTACTTTATAAGGTGAAAGCCTCAAGTACCTCATTGAACGGTTAAATTTGTCTGTCAGCGGCTACCGTCCCGCGGCGTCGGAGACGAGTGACAAAAGAGATTATAATGAATGACGTCACTGTACACGTCATCGTGATTTCGCAGATCCTCAAATCTCGGGCGTCGTTGTGACGTCACAAGTTCTGGTGCGACGACACGTGCGTTAACCTCACGTGATGCCGTTGCAGTACCCTTTGGGTTGTGGAAAAAAAAACCGGATAGTATACGAAACCTGAAGAAAGGAAAATGTAATGAGTAAATACAGTGCGTGTTTCCTGCTCCATAATATTTGATAGGACCACTCGATTCTTGGCTAATCCATAACACGCGTGTGCAGTATACGTACAACGTTGATTCATTGGCCGTATTGAGGTGCAAACTTCGTTCTCCCTTCTTTAAAACTGCCTTATACTCTGTGAAATAAAGATACAAAGGTTCTTGGGTGGGATTTCATGTGAAGTTTGCAGAGACGATGTCTTTACACGTGCCCCTAGTTGTTGTTCGTTGTTGATGGTCATATGAAACGCATCTGAGAGCATATCGCTGTGTCATATGCTGCACAAGCCAGTCGTTGTTCATGATATCTACATTAATATCGCCGGGCAGTATGTAGGAGTCATTCTTGTATTTTATATCACAGCCTCGCGTTGCTATTACGTTGTATTCTGCTAGGCTGCCTTGGGAGAGATTTAGGGTCAGCTTCGTTGCAACGGTTCTATTTGATAGTTTTATATCAGCATGTTCGCTGTTGCGACTCTTACTGGTCATTGGCAGCTTAGAATCCTTTATTAAACTTCTCAGCGCAAAGACATGTGACAACTAACACAAGAGACGAGGACGAGCGCAGACTTTCAACTAATTTATTACTACTACGATAGATATGTGGGGTTTAACGTCCCAAAACCACCATATGATTACGAGAGACGCCGTAGTGGAGGGCTCCGGAAATTTCGACCACCTGGGGTTCTTTAGCGTGCACCCAAATCTGAGCACACGGGCCTACAACATTTCCGCCTCCATCGGAAATGCAGCCGCCGCAGCTGGGATTCGAACCCGCGACCTGCGGGTCAGCAGCCGAGTACCTTAGCCACTATAGACCACCGCGGCGGGTATTACTACTACGACGCATGAATGTTTTTGCCCTGAGAAGTTTAATAATGGATTACCAACTAGCCCAATCCCACACTTTACTTCGCTTAGGATCCTCTGTATATATAGTCTCTGGAAGTTTAGCGTACATTCCAACAGCATCCGCGGGATACTCTGCTTTGCCTTCGCAGAAGGCTGGAACCAATCCATGGATGAACAAAATTTCTCGCCTTCCACGTTTTGGTAGAGCACACGACGACCGAATTTGTCAGTATACGACTTCCCTCGATGTTGTCTGCATGGGCATTAAGAGAGCGAGCATTGAGCAAGACCAGTGTATGCTCTGTTGCGGGGTCGATGACTTCCCGAAATGCTAGAAGGCGTACCTCTGCATCAGGGTTGGCAGTATGTGCTGCTCGAGACGTTCAAACTTGTCCATCAAACTCCTGCCCACGTTACTGCCTTTCTAGTGAAAGTGGAAATATTCCATTCGTTCCATATCCATATGCCATTCGTTACCCACAGCAGATAGGTTGTTGTGCTGATTGTTCCTAAACAACTCGGTGCAACCCACTCCGGAGGATACGCCACGAATCGGACGATGCCTGGCTTATTGAACTAATTCACTTCCTAAGAGAAAGGGTTACATTCATTAGGCATTGCAGGTAATAATTAAAGCTTGTAGAATTAAAGAAAAACATTTAACAAATAACATAAGAACACATAAGAATGGAAACCGTCTGTACCTGAAGCAGCGGAATCTAACAACATTCAGGATATATTTTTTAGACTTTTGTAAGAAAATTGTAACAGCGCTCAAAACGCTCCCGTGGCTAAAACCAAATGTGATTGCACCAAATGGAAAAATACCGCAAGTGATAAGCTTTAGTCCAACTTTCCTAGAGGTTCTTCTAGTAGTCTTTTCCTTTGAATTTTAGATCTTCGGCGCGTCCGAACGAAGTGCTCCAGAGAAAGGGAATGTGTTCTCTGGAAGCCTCTCATTCTTCGCCGTCATCGGCCACAGTACAAAGTACACGCATTGTACAACAGATGTTTAGAGGGCACCTCACTTATCTGCAGATTGATGAATCAGATCATGGAGGAAAAAACAAAAAAATGAGGGAGCGTTACGTCATGCCACCAGCCTTTGCTAGCCAACCCGTTTTGAAGCTAGCGGTGTCGCCCCAACATGTGACTTTTTCTTGCAAGACCACGCTAGCAACGATACTTGTCGAGACTCCGTGGTACGGCGCCCGGTAGCTTTTAATCGAAGAGTGCTGGTTAAGCACAGAACGACCGGCTCACGCACGTGGTACAAAAATGGAACACCACCGAGACTACTAAAATCTACCTCACGCTCTGAGGTTTTGGTCACGTGTTGGACCGACAAAGTGGGCTTAGCCTCGTGGGACGTCATTCTCCCTCCTTTACTTTTTCTTCCTCCATCAATGGCATAGTGCTATAGTGCATGCATCACCATCAGCGTCATGATGTATTTTTGGATAATTTGATTAAGTTGTGCTGTGATGGCAGAAAGAGAATGTGTGGTTTGCAACGCACTCCTACAGTAGGTTTGGGTTTAACAACAGATAATGTTCTCAGTTGGGGCGCATCCGGCTTGGGATATTGCCACAGAAACGTATTTGATGCAGTCTGTAATTTTATTCAAGAATCTAAACGCATGCCACCATATCGTCTGCTGCAATAATGTTTGACTAATGTAAATGATATAATTGATAGCTTGAATAAAAGTAGGACATACATTCGATATTGATCGGGTGAGGTAAGCTTAGGGGTCTGGTCAGCTCGAAATTTCACTCTTTCGATATGGTATTAGCTGTTACTTTCTTTTATTAATTAACATTTATTTTAATATATAATTTTTTCTTAAACGGTAATCAGCGATTTCCTTTTCTTTGTACAATTTTCTAATATCTTGACAATTATTGTATAGCATTCACATATTCACTAGGCATTGCAGGTAATAATTAAAGCTTGTAGAATTAAAGAAAAACATTTAACAAATAACATAAGAACACAGAAAAATGGAAACCGTCTGTACCTGAAGCAGCGGAATCTAACAACATTCAGGATATAATTTTTTTAGACTTTCGTCTAAAAGTTGTTTTCGTCTGAAAGATGCATCTATAGATGTTTTTCGGCCTACACCCTAGAGTGGGTATGTGCCAGTTTTTGCAGGCACAAACAAACAAACAAACAAACAAACAAACAAACAAACAAACAAACAAACAAACAAACAAACAAACAAACAAACGCACTTGTTCTTCATCGTCATTAGCGACATTGAGAGACGACGGCGGACATGGTTCAACACTAAGAAGCCTCGCCCCTGAAAGGTGGCTTTGACCTTTCATCTTAGGCGAATGCACTAGGGACCCTGTGACTCTTCCCATGCAACTGCCCCACTGCGAGATTGGCGATCCTCTTGTGTGGGTACGTGCCAATCATCCAAGACGCATCGGCATCATGATAATTTGACCTGCACTGAAGAAGGGTGTGGCACGACGAGACGCTGGTCGGATAGACGGCGCATTAAATTCGTAAGGGCAGCGCATCAGGCCGAAAGCCCCGCATTCGATTATCTTCACCCAAGAGGCGCCGGATAACCGACAGATACCACCGCTTTGAGGCCCAGCTAGCTCTGTCTGGGTGTCAAACGGCCGCTATGTACGCCGCCAGTTGGTACCCGAAATCGGTCGATTACAACGCGCCGTCGGCCACTTGCCTCCTGAGGATCAAGCGGGACATCCAGGAGATCAAGGCCGACCCGTTGCCCGGCATCTACGTCTCGCCCGAAGAGAACGACCTGAGCAAGCTGCACGCCATCGTGGTGGGGCCTACGGGAACGCCTTACGAAGGTGGCTTCTTCCACTTCTTCGTGAAGTGCCCGTCTAGCTACCCGATGCAGCCGCTTTACGTGCGCCTGGTAAACACGGACGATGGGTGCGTGCGGTTCAACCCAAACTTCTACGCTTTTGGAGAGGTGTGTTTCGTTCGTCACTTCTGCTTACGTAGTCGAAAGTGACCACGGACTTCCGATGGAGCATTGTTTCACCACGCTTAGGGATGTCAGCTTTTCCATGCTAAGGTTTTTTTTGGGAGTTCACACTATCTGTTAGATTCTTCCTTACTCTTCTTCTTACTTCTTTATATTTTGTAATATTTGCCCTTTCCCAAAGTGCAAGAAGCCAACCAAGCCTGTGCAGGGCTAATCTTCCTGCTTTTCCTCTTTGTTTTTTTTCCTATATCTCCCCAAACTTATCATTACTTCTTACACTAGAAACAAAACAGCGTGCATCTCATTTGCCTGACGCGCAGTATTGCACTCTTAGGGTCCAGCATAAGCAATGGCACAACAGCCCCTTAGCATAAATGACACTGTAGCAAAGTAGACGGAATCTATATTCTACCACAGATATTACAGCTCCTAATGATGGATGCTTAATCAGCGATAGACTCGAGTTGAACTCCCCGTTATAAATTAATGCGTTAGATGCATTCTCAGTTTCCCGCTTGAGGTGGATTAAAAATCTATTTTTTCCTATAATTAGCTTGCCATTTCATTGTGCATGAAGCGCCACTTAACCCTAGAAACCGTTTGGTGACCGATAAAACTCAATAAAAGAAAAAAAAAAACAGGTGGAGACGTTGCCTTTAGGTTCCGAGACATAATAGAGTTTGATGGCGTCAATTAAAGTTCCCGTAATTGTTTGTCGCTAGCATTAATTTACATTCAGCTCTAAGAAAGATATTCTAAATTATATTATTTTTCAACAGTCTGGCCAAATACTATGATATACGTGTCGTCAGGCTTGACGGTCGCGTGCACAAATTATGGCTTGAAATTCAAGCGTCAAACTTTCACTTCATTTCCTTTTTTACTAATTATCCAATGAAGTAGACATTATTGGCAACATAGTTTTGAACAAGTAAAACTTTGGTCTCATTCTCTGTTCACTGTTACTCTCGTAGCTGTGCCTTGACATTCTGGGCACTTGGTCGGGTTCCGCCTGGAGTCCGGTGCATACCATAGGCACCGTACTGCTCTCTATCCAGTCGCTACTTAACAAGGAACCGTACTACAACCTTCCCGAACAAACAAGGGGCATATTCTTCGACGGCTGCAAAAGCTACAATGAGAGGTTGCGACACGAAACCATCAGGGTCGCCGTCTGCGACGCTGTAGAGGCCTGTCTGCACGAAGATCCTCCGTGTCCACCGGATCTTGTGGTGGCCGTCTTGAAGACGTTCGCCGAGCGCTACGACAAGTACGAGAAAAAAGTCACAGAGCGGCTCTACCTTACCGGGACCAAGATGCCCGGGGGTGAGCTGGGTCCGAATGTGAATGACGCCATCTTTCAGTACGAGACGCTGCTGACGCGGCTCCAGGAACTGAAAGAACACGTCAGGAGGAAGCTCCAGGATGAAGCGAATGCGCGATTGGGTATCCCTAACGCTGGTTCCAATAATGGACAGTGACTTACTGTCGCTCTCGTGGCCTTTCGGTGGTACGACGGAAAGTCGGGCCACCTAACATATGCCGGAAGAGCCATAATTAATAGCGCTGATTACCATTAACGAGGAAAAAAGAGAACGAAGCTGTATGATATGCGTCGTTTTCGGAGACAACTCATGCAATTTAGTGAACTAATCGTTGTTGCCGTGATCAGTGTCGATTGATTCTGCATTCAGATGTGCACTGGTTAATGAGAGTATGACGTCATTTAATCTGTTCGGGGCTGTTATCGTACGACGACGTTGTCTTCGCAGTCTCATTACACCTAGTGCCTTATAAAATTTCTTTTAACGTTTGTATGATCGCTGTTTTTGCACAAGGAACGATTACAAGTGGCAAATGCATCTACACATTAAAAATTTAAGCGCAGCTGCTATAAATGATCCGGATGTTTTTATTGTTTCGAGCATAGTCAAGTAGTACTCTGGCACATTACTTTAACGCGATATCACATTTCGAAGGAGGCGAAACGGTAGACCCCGTGTACTATTGCGCTCTTGCTTTCTGTTTTTGTTGAGAAATTCACGCTTCGTAGTATGCTTCTCGTCGTCACTTCTCACCCTGTATTCAGTCAATCTAGTCTTGATAGGTGGTCCTCCTGAGAAAGAATACCTTGGGACCTCCTCCTGTATAACAATTACGAACCATGTCATTCGTATTTGATGATTATATTTCAATGAACCTTAAGACCAACTGTTGTGCGATGTGACTGCACTTCAATGAACACCAGATGGTTATTCCGAAGCCCTCCGCTACGGCGTCCTTTGTAATCATATCCTGGTTTTCGAACGTAAGACCCCACATATTAAATTATTGTAACTCAATATCGTTAAACAGCTCTTTCGCAGAAATGGAGGTGTCAGCGTCGCTGATATTGATAGAAAAATTGGCGTTGTTTGTGAGCAAAAATGCGAGATATATGCAAATAAAAAATAATAAAGAATGGGCGAAATAGCGAGATGATTCTTTGTTGCAGTCAATAAACCCTGACAATGACCATTTTTTTGTACTTATGTGATTATGTCTGAAGCTTTTGTAATATGTAGGAGCATTCTACAACCCTTTCGTTATGCAATTCGCATTGTTTGACGGCTGCTTGTTCGTTTGGTGTCCTAAAATGCTTCATTACTCATACTAACGGGTTTCCCCCGACATCAAGCCTGCCTTAGCCCAGTTTGCAAGCGAGTTCCAAGCAGCGGCGTTGCTAAGTGGTACAATACTGGGACTGGCACGCTGGGCACCCTGATTCGATAACCCTTGTGGTCTTGGTGTTTTTTTTATTTACCATTTTTTTCTTGTTTATCGTGGTAGTGGTTACGGACACCGGCGGCTGAGAACTGCTGCCTGCACGTGACTCTTATTGTGATCTCATAACCGCTTTCGCTGTAAAAAGATTGATCCAGGTACTGGGCAATTGAAGATGCAAGTTTTCCTGAAAAGACTACAGCAGAATTAATTACGAGGGCTCATACGTGCTATGAAATATATTGTCAGAACCTTGCCGCCAGTTGGCTGGAATACCTGAATCAATAATCTTAACCCTCATTAGGGATAAATGTGAAAACTGTAATGAAAGCAGCCCTCCACTACACTGTCAACCCGGCCGGTAGTGGCTGAGTGATGCGGGTCTGGAGCTGCCCAAGGTATCCTCCCATTCTTCTCCTCTATGACCATGAATTGAAGAGGTATATAGAGTGGAAGATTTCTTCGTCGTTGGTTGACCCAGCATCGCCCTCGGGAACCGGCCTTTCATCAGTTCATGAACACACACACACACACACACACACACACACACACACACACACACACACACACACACACACACACACACACACACACACACACACACACACACACACACACACACACACACACACACACACAACACACACACACACACACACACACACACACACACACACACACACACACACACACACACACACACACACACACACACACACACACACACACACACACACACACACACACACACACACACACACACACGCACACGCACACGCACACACACACACACAAACGATAGGGATACCACAGTGGTGTCTCTGTCATTCATTTTGTGCTTGTCGTCGTGCGCTGCTTCATAAGTAATCATGAGGCCATCTTGGGCTGTGGACTACTTTCACAAGCAATTTAAAATTTCTCTGACACATTCAAATAAGCGTTGCAACGATTGCTAGAGCGGAGTGTGAAGTAAAGATGGGCCTATGAATGTGGTCTCTCAATTAAAGCATGAATCAGGAAAAATTGGGTTAGAAGGGCCAGAGTGCCCCGCCGCGGTGGTCTAGTGGCTGAGGTACTTGGCTGCTGACCCGCAGGTCGCGGGATCAAATCCCGGTTGCGGCGGCTGCATTTCCGATGGAGGAAGAAATGTTGTAGGCCTGTGTGGTCAGATGTAGGCGCACGCTAAAGAACCCCAGGTGGTCGATATTTTCGGAGCCTTCCGCTACGGCGTCTCTCATAATCATGTGGTGGTTTTGGGACGTTAAACCCCACATATCAATCAATCATTCAGAAGGGCCAGAGTATAGGTGCTATATAGTTGGTCGTACATAGCCGACACTTGCGACGCGTTGTTTGAACACGAGGAACACAACGTGTGTCTCCTTCCTGTCATTTTCGGTTCTTATTCATGTTCAAACAGTGCGTCGGAATAGTAAAGCAACTCTGGTTGCTTGCAAAATTTCGGCTTATAAAATCTAGAAACCAGACCCCAGATTTCGTGTTTGTATATATTTTAAATTTCGTTCTACATCATTTTTTTTTGGTTTCATATATGAATCGCGATGTGTTCGCTGTGCCACCGCCGCTGCACCTCATTGCGCGTTTACACCAGCAGCGGCATCCGCCGCGATCTTGTCCTTGACCCGCGGGCCGAGCTCCTTCAGGCGCGCCAGCAGTGGTTCATACCGGTACGTGGGCGCCATCCCCAGGATCCACGAGGAACCGCCAGGAGTTGTTCAGGTCGACCAGGCGCTTCACCATGTCCTCGTACTTGTCGTACGAGTCGGCGAACGTCTTCAGGACCACGCTCGCAAGGTACGCCGGGTAGGGCGGTTCATCCCGGAGGCACGCCTCCACGGCGTCGCAAATGGCCACCCTGACGGTGTCGTGTCGCACTCTGTCGCTGTATCGTGCGGCCAATACCGGCAGTGGCGGCGCACCCGGTTCGTTGTAGTACGGCTCCTCGTTCATCAGCGACTGTATGGAGAGGAGTACGGTGCCGATGTTTTGTACCGGGCTCCACGCAGGTCCCAGGTAAGTTCCCAGAATGCTGAGGCAGACCTGCGAGGTGAAATCTGTTTGTTGTTGCTCAATTCGTGGTTTGAGTGTCAGGTGGCAATTTTGTTGTGTGCGGTTTGGAGTACAGATGAGCCACGGCCGCAGTGCACATTTATACAACGGAAAAAGTCGTCGATATGCACTTTATGGTACCTTGCGGTGTACCGACTGTAACGTTCTTTTTGCTTAGTGAAATTTTTGCTATTATTCTTTTTCCAGTGGCAATACTCTTATTTGTTTGGAACAGAGCATCGGAATATCGAAGCGTTGTTTCTCGTTGAATAGTCTTACCAATTTGCTGCGGTTCCCTGCGATCGTTTACACGCCACCACTTCGGCTAGCACGAATATCGAACACATTCGCAATCAATTTTACTCGGGCAAAGAACGCACATTTAGTATGACTCTTCTATAGGGCGATATTTTTAAATTGATTGTGCACGAGGGCTGGCACATACGTGCATTTCTACATTTCTTGACACTTTTAGTGAGATCATTTTAAAAGAAGAGGGTGTTGTTCTGTTATGTGTTATAGGTTCAGACGTATTCACTCCTAATAAGGTGCCACAGAGTCATGGAAATCCGAAGCTTGGCTGCCTAAGCGCTATTCTCGGTGTCAATGCCGTAAGAAGTGGTCACACTTAAAAAGAGATCGCTTGCCAGAGGTCCACGTGCTGTGTGATTTCAGAGCACGTTGAAGAATCCCTCTTGGCCTAAATTACCCAGGGCCGTCTACTACGTGAAACCGTAAATACTAATCATGCATACCTGTAACTTACGAAAACAGGCAGTGAAAGTAAGTCCACACATAAAAAGTGCCGCCATATCCGCGAAGTGGATGATGATGAGTGGGCGAAGCTCTGGAGGTATTCTTGGTAAACCATAAATCCTGTGTACATTTTGCCCACTCGATTTTATTACAACGCTCTCCCTAGCGTACGCAGCCGCACTATAGATCGAACGATTCCCTTCCATCAATGGCACGTGCCATATTTGACATCATTCCTATTTTATAACATCTCGCATATTTCATCATCAACTACAAGTACCGCCGTCTAGTTTATAACATCTTGCATCTTTTCATCATCAGATACAAGTACCACCATCTAGTGAAGACTTGAAGAACTAAACGAGAGGTGGCTACATACAGGGGACGGTACCGCCATCTAGTGAACACTGCAATAACTAAACGAGAGGTGGGAACATACAGGGGACGCACAGCCCACCTCTTAAGGAGCTTCGCCCCTAAAACGTTGGGGCAGTAGTGCAATATTTGTGCGCTTTGTTGATGAGTTGGTCATCGGTGGCTGCCGAGGAAGAATTTTGGCTGAGTCCCTTGTAATGGGCTGGAAGCATTGAACAACCCACTCGGTACGCAGTCGGTATTGTCGGACGCCTAGTTCTATTTTGCTCTTTTACAAACCTGTACTACAAATGTTAACGTAGGCTTTTTTTGCCCTCGGAGATAACGCGTCTATAGGGTCTTTTTGCATAAAGTATAGAGCACCGTCATGATTCTGTGGTGGGATGCTATGAAGAGGAGTCACGTTGGAACCCCCAGACTTTCCAGGATTTTTTTCTTAAGTCTCCTTTTTTCCTATTTCGGGCAACAGGGTAATGGCAAAAATGGCCCCTGTCATCTGTCAAATGTTTTTGCTGTAAAAGCTATTGTTAGTCATGCCTTCATTAGACTGACAATTGCATTGCGCCCGATTTAACCACACTGTAAGAAAACCCAACCTACATACCTTTCCGCACGGGTATAGGTTCGGGTTGAAGCGCACTCTGCCAGCGTCCGTGGTCATAATGCGCACCCGGGGAGGAACAACCGGGTAGTTCGGGGGGGCACTTCATGAAGAAGTGGAAGAACCCGCCCTCGTACGGCGTTCCTTGGGGTCCCACCACGATGGCGTGGATCCTGGTGAGGTCGATCTCTTCTGGAGAGATGAAGATCCCCGGCAGCGGATCGGCGTTCATCTCCGCAATGTCCCGCGTCACCCTCGTGAGACACGAAGGTTTCTGCTGCTCGTCGATGTACTGCATCGGGTCCCAGGAGGCTACCATCAAGCTGTTGCTGCTCGCTTTGGAGCCCGCCATGGCGCAGGCCACCTTTCGTACCACCAGCTGTACGGGAGGGAGGTCGTGCGGTGCAGACAGCTGGCCCGATTAAGAGAATATGCGGGTTTTGTCTTGTCTTGTCGCCTACAAGAACTTGGCTCATACCCACAAGGGGGATCGGCCACACTGTACCTTATAATCGCTCAACCGCTGCGCGTGGCAACACGCCTGACGAAGACGACGATTTCGTTGACGTTGATGGCACCACACCTGACGAGGACGACAATTACATGCGTTACGGCGTGATATCAATCATTGTGCGCTTTGTTGATGAGGTGGTCGTCAGTGGCTCATTCAGTAGGAACTAATTTATCCAATTTTTCTGAATAATAAATTACAAAAAAGTCAATATTTCTGTTATTTTCGCTAGCACTTCTCCGAAGAAGGCTGGTCCACCAGCCGAAACTGTTAGGATTAAATAAATATTTTATTGTTTTGTTTCCTATACTGCACTATTCTCGAAGTTTATAACTTTTATTACGGTTGCCGGAAGAAACTCTGATCATCTATTTCATATATATATATATATATATATATATATATATATATATATATATATATATATATATATATATATATATATATATATATATATATATATATATATATATATATATATATATATTTCTTTTTTTTGTTATGCTACCCGATTCTTGGCTAATCCACCAGAGTGGGTGAGAGCCACAAATTAAGTATCTTCATCTACATCTACATACGTGATTGGAAAAAAAGGGAGATCCCACGTGCCTGGGAATCGACGTTATGCGAAGCATGCAGAGGGAAGGTGACCGTGTTGCATTTTTTTTATTGAGTGACACATCATGAAATGACGCTAAATATATGTACAGATGTTGCACGCACAGGCATATGTTGACGAGTTGCACATGTTTTATAAACCAATTGTTTGCACTTGCGCAACGATGCCAACTGTAACATGCGTATTAGCAACACCATTAGCTGATATGAAGCGCTGATGCTCGCGAGGATGCTGGCACTCGCTACTGCTACATAAATCGACTTCAACGCACGGTAACTAACCACAATTGACGTTAACCCGACGTGTCGATTGTATCAAAGGAGTACATATGTAATGTTTATAAAATTGGGTAGGCAGCACTTCAACCATAATTGACGTCTAACGAAGACTGGCACATATTTGAAAAGTAGTACCGAGACCTGGAGTAGCTCTGTGGTAGAATGCTTCATTGCCACGCAGAATACTTGGGTTCGATTCCAGCTGGGACCCTGACAGTTATTGTTTGCATTCGTCGGGTCTACGCTACCGATGTCAAGTATTTCTTAACACTAGCGTGCCAAAAATTGTCCGTGTGTGTTCTCGCCGTTCCTCGGTAGATACTAAGTGCCAATAATCTGTGGCACATACCAGCGGCACATACCCGCCCGTGGGTATGTGCTATTGTCTGGCTAAAAGCGTTTGACGACGGTACGCGATGAGATTGTGACTTTATTCATGTCTTGACCAGCGTGTCATATTCGTCAAAGCATCTTACACTCCCATGCTAAATTTGGTTCATGCCAAGTTAAAGGGATGACCATGAAAGCACCCAAACTTAAGTGGCTAGATAGATAGATTCGCTTAAAGTCGTCGAAGTTCGCTAAAAAATACTTGGCATTTAAGATCGAAACCTTGCCACCGGTTGACAGGACATTGGAATATAATTGGGATCAGCTTACGACTACTTAAGTTGAAAGAAAGAACCAACGAACGAAACTATAGCTCTCGTAAGGAAGAAGGACCACAAGGGTAATGGAAGTAGGCCTCCACGACAACCGCGTCAGCAGCGGTTCGTAGTCGTACGTGGCTGCAAAGCCCAGGATCGACGACAACCGCCAGGAGTTGTTCATGTCGACCAGGCGTTTCGCCATGTACTCGTACTTGTCGTACTAGTCGGCGAACGCCTTCAGGATCACACTCGCAAGGCACGCTGGGCAGGGTAGTTTATCCCGAAGGCAAGCCTCCACGGCATCGCAAATGGCCACCCTGACGGTGTCGTGTCGCACTCTGTCGCTGTATCGTGCGGCAAATACCGCTAGTGGCGGCGCTCCCGGTTCGTCTTAGTACGGCTCCACGTTCAACAGTCACGGACTGTATGGATATGAGTACGGTGTCGACATCCTGTACCGGGCTTTACGCATGTCCTGGGACGTTTTCAGAATGCCGAGGCAGACCTGCGGGGTGAAATACGTTTGTTGTTGCCCAATATGTAGTTTGAGCGTCCGGGGCAATTTATTATGGGGGCGTTCGATGTAAGAGCGACGGCCGCTGTACACATATTTATTTATTTATTTATTTATTTATTTATTTATTTATTAGAATACCCTCAGGGCCCGTAGGGCATTACAGAGGGGGTGGGTACAACATTTATAACACACAAGAAAAAAAAGACAAAATAAAGAGACAAGTGTCAGATGCGCAAATCAGCAAGGCAACATAAGTCAACTAAAAATGTATAAGTAAGAATTCAAGCACATACAAGACAAAGATAGATAATGGAAACTGCGTATAGTTACACGCATTGCTGAGAAATTGCAGTCTTGAATAACAAAGGGTCTGTTATTGTTACAACATACCACGCACAAGGTCATGATTAGGCTGTTTATGTTGGAGTAATACTGCAAGACAAGCTAGTTGGTACGTACACATCGGAATACCGTGTTTTTGCGCACACTGAGACACGGACAAAGAGGGAGACCGACATCGGTGCTACTACCAACTGGATGATTTATTCAGTGAAGGAAAATATATATACCTATGGTATCATTCACTGCTGATCATGCGCACCATCGATACATTGTGTGTTGTGTGTGTGAGAGGCACCCGTTTAGAATACAGTCATTTTGTTTAGACACCATGATGACACCTCACGAGAGATTGCAGATGCATCAGGCAATTATCTTGTAGTAAAGTGTGGGATTGGGCTAGTCGGTAATGCATTATTGAACTCCTCAGCGCAAAAGCTTCCGACAAGTAACACAAAAGACGAGGACGCGTCCCACCTTATGACGAAGGCACCAGACTAGTAATCAAAGCTGCAGCAATCGCTCGAGGCACCTGCGCCAGCAAACCATCAATAGCGTTATCTGAAAAGAATTGGCGTTTTTAAATTCGGCACGTGATGGTCCGGGGTGAGCACGTGGTTTCGTGCAGTCTCTTTTGATTTTTGGTTTTGTGTTTTTTGTTTTTATGTTTTGTAAGCAAGTGATCTTATCGTCTTTTTTGTAACATATGTATGTGCGTCGTAGTAGTAATAAATTTAGTTGAAAGTCTGCGCTCGTCCTTGTCTTTTGTGTTACTTGTCGCAAGTTCTTGTGCTGAGAAGTTCAATAATTATCTTGTATTAGGTGCCCGTCACTGACCATTTGTGAAAAAAGGAGTGTCCGTGCTTAAGGGAATAAAGAGTTTGGAGCCTCTACACTGGGTTTCAGCCACAGGGATGTTTTATTCGCCGTTCAAGAATACATCACTGCGACTAAACAATATTCTCGCTAAATTACGGTCTCACTATTTCGCTTTATTTTTTTTCCCTCAAACTTGCTATCGGCATTTCAAATCAAAATTAAATTACAAAAGTTTTGTAGGAATGACGGAATGCTGAAAGTATAGGGCAAATTCACCTTATAATCGCCCAATCCCCTCTTTTGGGTACGAGCCATTTGCACAGGAAAACAACAACAACAACTACAGCAGGCGTGGCACGATATCGCCGAACTTCGCACGCAAGGCTGTGTCAATGCGCAGCGAATGAAAGCATAAGTATGCATGCCTTTCTTTACTGAATAAAGCCCTCAGTTGATAGTAGCACTAGTGACGTTCTCTCTATTTGTTCATTGGTCAGTGTGCGCTAAGAATAAGTTATTACGCTGTTTATGCTACTTCGAGGCGTAACGACTGACACGTTCTCGCAGCTCAGCACTGTTTTGGTGATTATTCGTGTTGTTGCAGCGCCAACGGCCTTGTTTAAGGAGACCGGGAAGCAGCACATTGTAAAAACGCTGTTGCAGTACTACGCTTCGCTATCACCCCTGTTCGCCCAACTACTGTTTCGCACCTCTTTACTATGATATACTACCATAGCCTCCTAGATTTCCTTTGCCTGCCGTATGAGCGCGAAAGGCCCGTCATCTATGGCGGCGCTGCCTACGTAGGAGTAAGGGTCTTTTTACTTTGCCTTTCGGATCGGCGATTTTGGCGTTTGCTACTAATTTCAAAGGCTATACCTTGTATTGAAGAAGTTGCCTGCTGAATGACGGCGTCACTTACGTAGGGTTAATTTAATTACCTTTATGCCTTTTTAAAACTTTTTACGTTATTTTTGTTGCATATAGGCTCCAAAAACGTAAACACTTATTTGAAGACACCTCTACCCAGATGGCGCCACCACCATAGTTCCGACGACGGCCGCTTTCCAAGTGACCGCCGATAATCCGGCGCTGAGGAAAATCTAGGAGGCTACGATACTACTATACAAAACCCTTCTACGCTTTGTCATCACACTCTCCTCTTCTTTATTCCCCCGTATACCATGACTTCTATTTCCCACACCTTTATTCTAATAATACCCCTTGCTATACCATGCTTCACATTTTCCACTCCTCTATTTCCTTCTGCTGAGACTCGCATCACTTCTCAGCGAAAAATTCCGCCAGGCTTGCGTAGAACACGCAGCACAGTCACAGCGAAAGCTGGAAGAGCGCTCCGTCAGAGCCCGTTCTTAACACTCCTTGGGTATCTGCTGCAAGCAAACTTGCAGAGTACCCACTACGCCATTATTCATTGTGTGGTAGACAGGAGTTCACTTTGTCATCATTCGTAATTCCTCGGAGAAGCATTGTGCCCACGGCACACTTGCAAGAAACTTTGTGCAATTATTTTTTTTTTGCGCTGTGGCCCACAGTGAGGAAAAATTATGCGAGATTTTTTTTTGTAGTTTCCACAATCTCTCGCAGTAGGTATGCGCCACAGGTAACGGGTGAACAAGATCAAGCTTTTGTAACAGGTTGGATCATTTGACGACCCACTCGTTGCGCAATTCACACTATGTGACACATGGTTGTTTCTTTGCTGTTCTAAAACGCTTGATCACTCATATTAACGCGATTTATTTCCCGACATCAGGCCTGCCTAAGGCCAGTTTTCAAATGAGGTCGAATGTGGCGTGGCTCAGTCGTACAATACTGGGCTGGCACGCAGGGGACCCGGGTTGGAATACCGTGTCCTTGGTGTTTTTTTATTTACTGAATTTTATCCTTATTTCGTGCGATATGGGTTACGGACTACGGCGCCGGCGGACAACTACGACGCTTGCACGACCCGTGTTGTGATTTCATAACAGCTTTTGCTGTAACAACCCTTTCCCACCACTTTGGTATTGTATATACTATATACGGCCAGAGTATGCTTGCACTCGAGACATGGACAGATTTGGAGCTTAAACAGCTCCACTGTTTTAGAAATTTGAGAAAGATTCGGTAGAAGTCGGAATTAGGTGACACTGTGCACATAACACCACCGCAAGGATCTGTCAC
Source organism: Rhipicephalus annulatus (assembly GCA_013436015.1). Taxonomy (NCBI): domain Eukaryota; kingdom Metazoa; phylum Arthropoda; class Arachnida; order Ixodida; family Ixodidae; genus Rhipicephalus; species Rhipicephalus annulatus. Next base: position 88,105 of record WOVY01009331.1, read on the forward strand.
CAAGATCATGGCACTTAACTGTATTGTCTGAAGCGCAAGGGACATCTTGCGGTCAACTATGTATGTATCTAGGCGGCCGTACCGTAAAATGCTAACACTGCAGAACAACGCGGAGACAGGAAGGTAACATACGTGACGATTGTTGCCAATACGATATTTTAATTTTGCTTGAAATAAGATTGTGTGCTCATCCGAGTGTTCAAGTCCCATCGACATCTTGCGTGATTTGACGTATATAGACAGGCCCCCCCCCCCCCCCCCCCGGTGACGTTGCATAGGTCAAGCAAGTATTGTTGGTGTCATGAAGAAATCTTTGTGGGACGTGCGCGCGCAATATGCCTACTGGCGCCTGGCGAAGACTATTATTCGCCACCCCTCTTGCTCTGTTAGCTCTCTTCAAGGGAGTTTTGGCAGCTTACGCCAGAAATGTTCCTTTTTTTTCTGCGGGGGACACGCTCAAAGCAGCCGTATCGTTTAATTATTCAGCACTAGTGGATGGATCCCTCTATTTGAAAACAGCATATTCAGGATTACCGTACCTTGGGTGCACGTAGTCTCGGGCAGTGGCCCATTGCGGGACAATAGTTTCTTACGGTATTTAGGCGGGTGTTTTGGACTGGCACAAAACCGTTCTGAAGTAACGACGCTATAGCATTAATTGTAGGATGCGTTCGAGCATTTACGATTCAATTTAGGCATTACCGTACATACGCTGGCACGCATGGGACAAATTACTATGAAAAAGTCGCACATAAAACTTTTGCTGTCAGGAATCCTTTATCTTTTCAAGCTCAAAAAGATTTGCCCGCACGTTGAAGGAACCCACATGGTCAAAATTTTCGGAGCCCTTACTACGGCGTCTATTATAATCATATGATGGTTTTGGGACGTTAACCGCCACATATCCATCGATCAACAATCATCCCCCAGTGTCGCTTTTGTTCGTCACATCTTCATTTTTTTTTTCGGTAATAACGCGCGTAGCCCATGATACGGTGCCGAACGATATCGTGACGTAATGTCGTGACCACATTTCTCTGTAACAACGCATGCGCAGCATATAGTGTTTCACTCAGGAGGAGGGCTTTCATTTTTCATTTGCTGCTTGTTATGCTGGACGTTTTGTAGACAGCAGTTCTTCGGCGTCATGGAATGCCAATTTCCACGATGTTCAGGCACTCTGCGTGCGATACTAACACGTACGAGCCGCGTTTCACTTTTTTTCTTTTGTGTATGGGGTGTTTACCCGGACTTATGAAACAACGTACAAGGAACCGCGTCGCACCGTATTCATCTATGACCACTGCGAGCTTTGTCTGTGGCATCAAACCTCGTAAGCCCCCATATGAAAGGCCGGCTATGGATGGGATCGCCGATCAACACTCGCTGTATATATATCTTCATATTTCAACCGAAGGTCACGTGTAACTTTAGCGAGCGAGTTACTTCAACCACGCCGCCACTTCGGGTCAATACTCCCCGTGACACAGGCGTGCGTATACAGCTTTCAGACTTTGCATACAGTCAGCCAGCTTTGTGACGGCTCTGTCCACGTGAGGTGGAGCCAAAGACCCTGAATTCCCGTAGAACTTCTGATACCCTTACTTAGGGCCACTCTTTTCTGGTCCACAATGTCGCTTTCACGGGCTTCAGCATGGCGTCATCTTGGTGCTTGCCTCGCCGGCTTGTGGCCGCACTTCAAGAAACATACATTGCCTGTCAAACTTCAAGCACTTCAAGTCTTACAACAGTAGCGTCGGGGTCTTGCTATAGGCGGAGCACTCATAGTTTACTCGCGTTGTCTGTGTTCCTATTGCCGTAGCAAACCTTAACCCTTTCCTTTATTATTAGCTTCAACTTGGCTTGTAGACCGTTCGTGGTTTCACGCTCAGGCGTGATTCGTGTGACTGCGTTTATTTACGCGTGCTTTCACCGTCTAACAAGTGCTTTTTTCGTTCCCGGACCGCTGATTGACGTGCGTAGTGACGCACCCCGCGTTACTACGCCGTATCTTCTGCCCTGTCGCCGACGGAGTCCTTGTCGGGGACGCGCTGTCGGCATTGCATCGAGTAAACGTGAGTCTATTTTCATGAGTAGAGCAGTGCATACATTAAACGCGAAGAGCCGCCTTGCTTCTTCGAGCTTTCTTGGTCGTAGCTACTGTTCTCTGATAGGTTAGTGCGGGTTTCTCGAAAGGCGAAAGAATGGAAAGAAAAATAACTTTACTTGGCTCTGCGGAACGCGACTGGGTCACGCACCCTGCTGAGCCCCACGTAGAGACCGGCAAGCCGAGCCTGCCGGCAACTTCGCGGGCCCGCTGTATACAGCCGTGTCAAAATGTAGGGCACTCTGAGCAGTCCCGTAACTGGAGGCCCTGCTCAGAGTTACACGCCTTCACAGCGATCAGCAGTTGACAAATTTGTGCGTCATGCATGAAAGCAACTCCCGGAAAAATTCCTGGGTATGATCCTGGTTCAGAGTGAAATCGTCTTACTTGTTGATGAGCTAGCACTTGCATCTTGTGGTTACCGTTGCCGCAGCATTGTTAGGCGCATGTATTTCGTTGCACTTCAAGCGAATGCGTGAGCGTTGTGCCCTTGCCTTTCCAATAAAGAAATACGTTGAGAGTACGTGCTGTGCACATGTTTCATGTATTATGCGTTTGCGCCGTTTCGCCAGATAGCGCATTACACATTGTTTGCAATTCAAAGGGCCTCTACTACACTTTTTGATCGTGGGCAGAAAACAATACCGGTTGATTGATTGATTGATATGTGGGGTTTAACGTCCCAAAACAACCATATGATTATGAGAGACGCTGTAGTGGAGGGCTAAGGAAATTTTGACCACCTGGGGTTCTTTAAGGTGCACCCAAATCTGAGCACATGGGCCTACAACATTTCCGCCTCCATCGGAAATGCAGCCGCCGCAGTCGGGATACAAACCCTTGACCTGCGGGTCAGCCGCCGAGTGCCTTAGCCACTAGAACACCGCGGCGGGGCAACGCTACCGATTGGTAATTGACGCTCTCAAGTACATGTTAGCCAAATATTTGAACGCGGTATATGTGACCTGGAATTCATATTATATTCTCAGTCAGCTAAAAATTGTTCTTTTCTCGTCACAAATGACGTTGCAAGGTCAGAAATTACCCGTAATGGTAATTTTATCAGTCAATGGCTGATTTGAGCAAGTTCGATACTGTGGCCGCCGCAAGAAGCCGAGACTTGTCCACGCGTGCGCACGCGATAGCACTGAAAAGCCGAGTGCATTTTGGAAGAAAAAATTGGCCCTGTATCTGCAAGTTTCACTGCAAATGTCGTCGAAAGACTATCTTCTTGCATCTGTAGAGAGTGAAAGACATGTTTATTTGATGTTCTGCGCAAGATGATTGGTGAATGGTATTCTGGAGGCACTGAGTTATAGTGCCTCGATGCGTGCAGCAGAGGCGAACGAGCGCATCGATGCACTTTACGGGGCTTGAGACAGTGAGCGCTATCTGGCGGTTATCTTGGAAAACGAAATGATCTCTTTTTATATAACAAGCGCGGCGTGCGCGCCCTTCTCGGAGGCCATAATGTGTAGAATGCAAGGCGACGGGTAGGTGCCTCCACCTTGTAGTCTTTGCAAAGCGTAGCAAACACTTTCCTTTTCGTGCACAGCGTTGCACTGTCAGCACAGCATGATAAACGCTATGGTCCTTAGAATTATTCGTGTATGCCATCTCTGTTATATAGAAACACACCGCAGAATATTGGCGTGTTCAGACTGTGCCTCAGATATGCGCTATGTTTGTCTTTTGATCGACAATCGCACGGGGATGAACGCCGAAAGGTGAGCAGTATTGGTGGGCGCAGCGGATGTGGTTAGATTTTAGCTGTTTCAGTTGTCGTTTGGGAAAACGTTCGTGGGGCAGCAAACTCCTCCACTGATTTTATTGCAAGGCTACTTGAAAAAGTGTTGCAGGGCTCCTGTAATTGTGTGTTCACGAGCGTAGTAGTGAACTAGCGCTAATTTATCTGTTTCCTTCGTACCTAATTAGGGAAACTCTTATGCGATGTATACATTTGCTAGGATTTTATCATGTTGGAATGAGTTTTCTTATATTGCTACATCGATTCAATTTGCCTGATATTGAGTGGAAAACAATGCACCACACTTGAAAAAGTTATCCAATGAGCTCAATGATTTGATTCTCAATTTCGGGCATTATCAAGTTGTAACTTCTCCCACGCGAACGCAAAAAAAGAGTGCCAAAGTTCTTGACTTGATACTAAGGGATGACAACTCCACGCTTGATGAATTATACTTGAATATTACGGATGATATATCCAATAACGATATGCCAAAATGCCAGCTACCCCTCGGATGCACTGTCACCCGTAAATCTACGGAGGTTTTCATGCCCGATTTTCAAAACGCAGCCTGATTCAGCCCTACTTTCTTTCTTAGAACATGTATATAAATAATAAATTTAAATGGCCAGTGACAGTCTTGTTCACGTCAGTGAGCTGTGGTTTCAAATTCACGCACATAATCTTACACTGCGTTCGTCATTATATCCCGACAAAAAGTCAAAGGTTGCTGAAGGACCACCTTTAGATCACGCGAGATATTCATATCAAGCGCAGAAGAAAACACTTGTGGCGTAACGTAAGAAGGATATGTGCAAGCGCACAAAAAAAAATCTGAACTACTGCGTGCCATTGACAATCTCAATTCAAAAACTAAGTTAGCGAAGCAAAAATGTAACCTTGCCTGACTTTATCAATAACCCTAATCAGTTTTGAAACCTTTTCCGCGGACGCCCAGCGGCGCAACCACGCTGCGCACCAGAGAAGAAAATGGAACTAGCTAATAAATTTAGCCAACACTTTCATCAAGTATTCACTGTAGATAACGGCACACTTCCGTATTCGCCAACTACATTATTTTCTTCCATTGAATCGTTGACGACAAGGGACTCCGGAATATTCAATCGGCTACTTGCGCTTGATGTCAAGAAAGCGAATGGTCCGGATAGTATTCCAAGTTACTTTTCAAAGAGATACGCAGGCTGCAATAGCAAATTGGATTGGATAAACCTTATTTGATCCTCCAAAACACAGATCACTGTGTTGCGGGCAGCTTCCACGTGGAGACTGAGATGCCAAGCTCCTCAGCCGCCTCGCGGGCTTGGTGGACAGCCCAGAGCTGATCTGCCAAGGACGAGCTGCCGATTGCCGCCTCCCATCTGGCAGAGGGGATGTTCGATAAATTAGCGAATTTGGTGCACTGCCAGAGCATGTGTTCTAATGAAGCTATTTCCCCACAATGTGGACAAAGATTACTTGGGTATAGGTCAGGGTACATGATGTGTAACATTTTCAAAGTAGGGTACATCCGCGTTTGCAAAAGCCTTAATGTAAGTGCTTGGGGCCGGGTTAGATTTTTGTGAGGTGGAGGGAAAATCCTTCTAGACAGGTAGAAATGTTTAGTGAGCTCGTTATATGTTGTAAGAATTTCTCGGTTATCCCCTTCACCGGTAGAATGCCTCCCCGGGGAGGCGCGGTTGGAGAGTTCTCGCGCCGCCTCGTGTGCTGCTTCATTGAGAGTGGGAGGGGAATCGTTGATTTGTCCAAGGTGAGTTGGGAACCAACTCGGAAGATGATGTGTTATGTTCTTGCCTTGCGGTATTCTCAGCGTTTGTTCAGAGACCATCCCCTTGGCGAACGCCTGTAGTGCTGCCATGGAACCACTGTAGACGACTTCAATGTTATCCATCTTGAGTGCTAAGGCGATGGCCACCTGTTCCGCATTGATTGGGTCTTTCGTCCTGGCCGTCGCTGAGTTGACGACATGGCCAGCCCCATCAACCACCACTGCCACAAACGCTTTCCCATTGGCGTAGGAAGCCGCGTCAACAAATACGACCCCTCGTTTCTCGTTTGAGACATGACGAAGTATAGTCCTGGCCCTCGCTACTCTTCATCCGACGTTGTGTTCTTGATGCATGTTTCTTGGTATAGGAGATACCGTGATAGTCTCCCTGATGTTGTCAGAGATATCATTGTAATTGCGTCTGATTGCTACTGGGTGTTGGCCCAGCTCCTGCAGAATCAATCTCCCCGACCTTGTTGTAGATAACCTTGCAAACTGTGCTCTCTCTTGGGCTTCTGCTATTTCTTCGAGCGTGTTGTGTATGCCAAGCTCAAGCAGACACTCGGTGCTGGTATGTATGGGTAGGCCCAGGACCTTCTTGATAACTTTCCTGAGGAGCACATTCAGTGTCTAGGACTCTGCTCTTGACCAGTTGTGCATTGCTGCCTCGTACGTGAAGTGGCTTAAAAGATACGCATGCATCAACCTGATGAGGCTGTCTTCCTTTATCCCATTTCTTTTGTTGGCCACTCTGCGTATGAGGTGCACCGCACTGTCTGTTTTCCAAGTTAACTTGTCTATAGATTTGCTGTTGGCGCCGGTAGACTCTATCAGCATGCCCAGGGCTTTGATGGAGTCGACCCTCTGGATCGCATCCCCTTAAATTGTACGGAGGTGGATGTCTATCTGGTTTAACGGCTTCTATCTCCTGGGCTTCGGTCCCCGGCGTGCAGTCCGATAAAGCAAAAGTTCTGACTTACTCGAGGAGCACTTGAGCCCGGAAGGGCGAAGGTACTCTTCTACGGTGTCAATCGCCTCTTGCAGAGCGCTTTCAAGCTGCCCCTCGCTTCCACCTGTGCACCAGATGGTAATGTCATCTGCGTAGATGCTGTGCTTCAATCCTTCAATGCTCAATAATTTCTTTGACAGTCCAATCATGGCAATGTTGAACAGCATTGTTGAAATCACTGCTCCTTGCGGCGTGCCCCTTGCTTCTAGTTCGATTGCTGCGGTCTCAATATCTGCAATCTTCATCACGGCTTTCCGATCTGCAAGAGAGGACCATACGTAGTCATAGAAGGCTTTCGCTAGACCAAGCTTGGAAATTGCTTCGAGTATGAATGAGTGGTGGATGTTGTCAAACGCTTTTTCTAGATCTAGGCACAGAATGGCTCTCACGTCTCTGGTTTCATTGTCGATGACCTGGTGTTTGATAAGCTTCAATGCATCTTGTGTGGATAGCCCTGCCCTGAATCCAACCATATTGTGTGTATATACGTCGTTATCTTCCAAGTACTTGTTTATCCTGTGCAGTATGGCATATTCTGCAACCTTGCCGATGCATGATGTCAAGGATATTGGCCTTATGTTGTCCAAGTTAGGGGGCTTTCCTGGCTTAGGAATAAGGATCGTGCTGGCCAGCTTCCACTGCTCGGGCACCCTGCCTTCTTTCCATGCTGAATTGATGATATCCTTCAGGGTTTCAATTGAATCGTCATCAAGGTTACGGAGGGCTTTGTTTGATATACCGCCCGGGTGAGGGGCCGACCTGCCGTTGAGATCATGCAAGGCTCTTCTGTTCTCCTCGATGTTAAAGTCGCCCTCAAGACCTGGATTTGGCGTGCCCTGGTACTGTCTACTTGGTGGTGCCAATCCTCTTTTGATTGGGAGGTACTTATGCACGAGCCGCTGCACAACTTGCTGTTCTGTAGTGCGCTCTATCTCTTTATGCAAATTTCGAGCGATAACATGCTTTTGATTTGTTTTGGTGGTGTTTTCGTTGAGGAGATGTTTTAACATATTCCATGTCTTGCCAATGCTCATCTGACCATCGACGGAGTTGCAGATTTTGCCCCATTGCTGCCTGGATAGTGCGCGACAATGTTCCTCGACTGATCTGTTTACCTCAGTTATCTTCGCCCTCAGTCTTCGGTTCAGGCGCTGACCCTTCCAACGGTTCAGTAGTGCTTGCTTTGCCTCAAGAAGATGAGCGAGCCGGCTATCCATTCTTTCAACCGGAAAATCTGTGGTAATGGTGGAGAAGACGAATTTGATGTCATCTTTAATCTGTTTGACCCACTGCTCCAAGCCTTGTCCGTGGCCATCTTGTTCCCTTTCCATCCTTATCTTCCTGAACTTATCCCAGTCTGTGAAGTGGAATTCTCTCTGCTTTTCAGGCTCCACGGAGAAGGTAGTGGCAAGAATGCAGTGGTACTCCCTAGGTCTACAGCAAGGTTCATCCACTGGGCCTTCTTGATGTTCCTTACAAATGTAAGGTCCGGGGTGTAATCCCTGCAGCAAGATGTACCAAGCCTTGTTGGTAGGCTGGGGTCTGTGATTAGGGTGAGATCAAGGTCGCTGGCACTTTTCCAAAGTCAATTTCCTTTCCCAGTGTTGTACGTTTAACCCCATGTATGATGAGGGGCGTTGAAATCACCTGCTATGACGAGTGGACATTCCCCGGCGATATTAACAGCTTTCTTTAGAACCGTCTTGAACCCTTGCTTTTGTTCCTTTGGACTGCTGTATATATTAAGAATGAAAATGCTCTGACGGTTGCTGGTACCTGGCACGATCTCTACCATGACGTGTTCCAACCGGCCTGCTTCTATCTTGAGATCATGGGTCACGTGCGTTAGTTGGTTGCATACGAAGGTGCAGACTCCCCTCCCTTCAGTATCCCCTATTACAGGCCGGAATCCAGGCAACGTTGCTTGCGGTGAAAGGGTCTCTTGTAATGATATAATATGAGGCTTTTCTTGGCTGCTCCTGATATACTGCTGTAGGGTTGCCTTCTTTTTAAGGTAACCTCTACAGTTCCATTGCCATATACGAAATGCTTCACGTAGCGCTGCCATCATGGTTATTACATGGGCGGCCAGAGCCTGATGCGGCACCTGTCGACAGGTTTGGTACCACTAGTATTGGTGGCCGAAGGGGTGAGTTTGGTGCATGAGGAGGCCTTGCTGTGTTGTGCAGATATGCTTCGACCTTTGTAATGCGCAAAGTCATATGCTCTTCCAGTGCCGCCACGCTTGATTGTAGCCTACCCATCTGCTCGCTAAGATTGGCTACTACTTTGCTGAGCGTGTCAAAGACCTCTTTCATATCTGACATGGTCGTTTGGTTGGCTTCCACGTGTTCTGCTATGACTGCCCTCTTTTTTGTGGTTCTCGAGTCCCTCACGTTTTCAGCCACAGGGGCATCAACTAACTGGCTGAGGCATTGGCTGTGAAGATTGCGCGCTGGTTAGCTTAGTGAGAAGAATTTTTATTTCCTTTAACTCAGCTGATAGCCTCTCATTCGATTTTGTAAGTCTCGCGTTTTCTTGCTCTAGCTGTGCAATTCTATCATGCTCTGGCAGCTTACCTGTCATCACCTCTGCCGCGCCGTTGCGCACTCGCTCAGCCCAGCTGCCTTGCGATGTAACTGCAGGCGTCCTCCCCGGTTGTGAAGCCGTGATCTCGAACTGAACGCCAGGCAGCTGGCCATTCGGGTGCCGCCCAGGCTGATCCAGACCCTGATGGTGACCTTGAGAACTCGAGCGCCCCCTTGATTGGGAGCGGGCCTTGGGTCTAGAACCTCTTCTGGAACGCGACCTCCCCCTGGAGTGGGGCCGCCTTTCCTGTTCTTGTGTAGTCTGGATGCTCTGGGTCCCGTAGGCTGGAATAAGCTGCTTGTCGTTGATGTCTGGACTCGATGTGATTGATGCGTCCCGGGCTTCTGCGGCTGCTCGCGATCTTTCTCAACGTCTGCGTCTGACGACGTATGACACTAAGAACCTGTTCTTGCACTCCTTGTCTGCCGTGGGATGGTGACCGTCACACAGCCTGCGTCTTGGATTGCACTGGTACAGGCTCTCTGGGTTCTTGATCTCGCAGCCTTTGCAGATGGTTTCAGCTGGGTTCGGACAGACGTCAGACCGATGTCCCAGCTTTCCACAGACGTAACAAATATCGATGTTCTTGCGGTAAAGGGAGCACTGCAAAAGTGAAGGTCCATATCTCACGAATCTGGGCACCTTGTGTCCTTCGAACGCTATGATGATTGTCCCGGTGTCCTTGATTCTCTTGGCCTGCAGCGCGAGTGGGTTGTTCGCGTTCACTATCTTTCGGGTCAAAATGTCCTGAGTATCGCTTACGGGGATCCCGCGAATCACTCCTTTACAAGTATCGTGGGGTGCCGTGGCGTACGCGCTAACCTCAAAAACTTTGCCTCCAATGTCAATTTGCTTGACCTTGAGGTATCTTGAAGCTCTGTCTTGGTCCGGAGTACTTGCCACCATAATGTTCTGCTGCAAGTTGGAACAGGTGATGTCCTGCATGGCCTCCTCCTCTTTGACGCCGGCTGCCAGTACTATCGCGTCGGCCCAACACCACCTAGACTAGTCAATAGTCTAGGTGGTGTTGGTCTGCCACGGCTCCAGTGCCAATTCTCGAGATATTTAATCCTCCACGTGGTCGTAGCACAATTTTGCTGAAGTCCTGGGGTAGTGGCAGCACGCGTCCAGCTCGCACGATTGTATGCTTGGTGTCACACCTACTAAGACTGGCTCGAGCGTCTCCCGCAACGCCAGCCTTGGTCGAACCCTTGGCAGCAGGAACGCTAACCGCGGCTTGCTTATTACTTGAGCGCCTCGTTTCGGCTTCCTTCCAACCCATGTCTTCTGTGCAATCCTCTGGAGAGATGTCCTCTCCATCTACTTGGTATTCCATTCTCAGTAGCAGGTCCTGGAACGCACAGAGCGTTGAGTCACGTTGGCGCCGGGTCGGCGCATCGGCGACAATCGCCTCGTAGGTTAGGCGTAAATCCCCCGGTGGCGTTGCCGTGTAAAAATGTCACATAAACGGTTTAAAAGTCCACTCACCAGCACAAAGTTGGTATGTGCTGATTTCTTGAGAACTTAGGCACACGATGGGACTGAAAACTCGGCGACAAATTCTTGAATACCACAGGAAAGCAATCTTGAAAGCCTGCAATAGCAAATGTCTTGGTCTTATTTTGTGCAATGTCACTTTCGACTTCAGACTTACCTAAAGATTGGAAGGTCGGAAAAACTGTACCGATTCACTAGTCAGTAAACACTAATGTTCGAGCGAACTACATACAGACCGATTTCACTTACCAACACACTATGTAAAACTTTAAAAATTATACTCGGTTATTTACCCACATATTTCCTAGAAAACGTTCTGGTAGATAGATGTTCAGCCTATTTTTAGAAGAAGGCTATCGACAGTTACTCAGCTAACAGATGTCGTTCATGATCTTGCGTTAGGTACCAAAGACCAGAACGAAACAGATATACTTCTATTAGATTTCAGTAAAGCGTTTGACTGCGTGTGCCATGCCAAACTCATAGCCAAAATCAGCACTGTCATTGGCGATGTATCCATCACTAAATCACAATTTGTCATCATCAAAAACGCCTCATCTGCTCCTGTGCATGTGACTTCCGGCGTTCTTCAGGGCTAAGTAATGTATCCGCTGTTATTCTTGATCTTTATAATGGATTTAGCAAGTAACATGATTGCAAAACGATAACAATAACATCAGACCTCAACTGTACATCGCACCTTAACAATTTCACTTCGAATAACGCACTGAAAAAACATTCTTCTTAAAAGGTACCAGCGAATGGCACTAACTAACGTGAAACTTTTGTCTTATACGACACGTATTAGACCTGTTCCTGACTATGCTAACGTAGTATGGTTTCCGTATACTAAAGCTCACACATGTAAATCGGAAGGCGTTCAGAGAAAGACAATTAGATTGCCCCGCCGCAATGGTCTAGTGGTTAAGGTACTCGGCTGCTGACCCGCAGGTCGCGGGATCGAATCCCGGCTGCGGCGGCTGCATTTCTGATGGAGGCGAAAATGATGTAGGCCCGTGTGCTCAGATTTGGGTGCACGTTAAAGAACCCCAGGTGGTCGAAATTTCCGGAGCCCTCCACTACGGCGTCTCTCATAATCATATCGTGGTTTTGGGACGTTAAACTCTACATATCAATCAGAAAAACAATTCAATTTAATAATAAAAAATACTGAACCGGTCACTCGCCCACTTTTCTACTAAAACTGCTTTCTACTAATACTTGGGCATTAGAGCGAAAGGCCATCGTGTGAAATTTCTCCACCAGATAATACATAAACAACTAAAACTAGGTGCTTCGAAATACATTGCCCTTCGTCAATCACGCATTGCCCGGCATAATTATTAATACAAACTAAACCAGTTGTTCCCCCCCCCCCCGTGTTGTCTACAAGTGGAATAGCCAAGGTACATTTAGAACTAACACAGCATCGCAGTCGGTTTTTGTTAAGTAATAGGAAGATGTTATAAGCAGTTGGTAAACAGCCTTCGTATAACGATTTTTTAAAAGTTTTCATTATCTGAAGCAACTTCTTTGTACTACGTGTGTTCAACTTCCATTTTTCTGAAATAAACCGAATTCATGTTTTCTATGTGTTTTATTTTTAGGTTGCTTATTTTTATTGTTGCTAAACTCTGTTGCATATTTTAATCATATATGAGTGTTATAGAAATCAGTTTCATTATAATTCAGTTTGTTGCTTTGTTTGTTGTATCTTAACAAAGAAAAAGTGCTGTATTTGTTTTACGTCCTTTGGGATAAAACTTGGATTTCTGTAAACAATTCGTCCACCTGCTGAGGTCTCGACATGACACAGGCGGTGTCATAAATAAATAAATAAATAAATAAATGAATAAATAAATAAATAAATAAAAACAAGTGTACGCATTTACGCTACCATATATATATATATATATATATATATATATATATATATATAATCTTTTCCTGAAATTTCTATACTTCCGCTAAACTTAAGGCTCTTAGGTAAGTGTTGATTTTAATGTAATTCTATTTACTTTGTTCCAATGAATGTTGCGTCCAACACGGAGGAATGAGCCATCACAGTTCCCCTTATTTCGTTAATTGCAAGGGCCGCTTTTGGATAGACTGCATGCCATATGGAAGTATACTAAGTGTTATCGGTCAGTTCCCAGGTCGTAAAAATATCACGTGCCTCGTGATGCGAGCAGGTAGAAAAGTTTTTCACAATTGCACTCATGGCTTCCAGCAGAACTTACTCACTCCCAGGTTTAAATTCATATACATACCCCATAAAGCCAAGGAGCGGATCACCTCTATAGTAACTTGGTTGGCACATCATCTGAAGCCTTATTGGAAAATCGCAGGTTCGTTCCCTGCCAGTGGCAAGTTATCTTTTCGTCCACTCTACGTTCTAAAGGCTTTCAAACAATAAACACTACAAATACCATTCTTCAAGCTTTCCTTGGCTTTTTGTCCGTTATAGTGTTGTTTCTAACAAAGAGGAGCCCTCAAACTTTTCCTTGTTCATTTTGAGTGTGCTACTTGGAGTTAAAACTGCATTTATTTGGGACAAGTTCATCCTTTAACAGCCTGAACACATGAATTGTGATCAGATGTCTTCAAATGTCAAGTTGGCCCAGGGGTTCTTGACGCATTCGATATGACATTCCAGGAAGGTCAATGACTATATTGTTTTGAGTTCTAGGGATTGCTCGTGATTTCCAATAAAATAATTTTTACCCTAGAGTCAGTCATATTTCCTTTTGACAATAATGAAATCAGAAATTCAAAATGCATGCGTGATTTTTATTCGGTCGTGTTCAGGGGCGTAGCCCTGCAGGGGGCGGCACACCAGGAACGTGCACCCCCCCCCCCCCCCGAAATTTGTTTCTCTATTGCATGGAGAGCGGAAAATGGCCAGTTTCAGGGGGTGCCCCTCGCGAAATTGAAATGGTGCCCTCCCCCCCCCCTCCCCCCACCGAAAAAAAAACCTGGCTACGTGCCTGGTTGTGTTCAGTTTGACCGAACAAACGATACTTTTAGGATAATTTTTCTCAGAATGTGGCTCGCCTGCAGGACCATTGAACATTCACACCTTCACTGAAGTAGTTGGCTGCAGTCTTACGCAGCAAATAGAGAATAAGTAAGGACACAGTGATGCAGTGAGCAGTTTTTCATTGGGTATTATTGCAATCAGCATGGGTGATGTTTTGACTTCTCATGTCAGTGTTTATAAGTTTAGTATTTTCACATTATTACTTAACCACTCAGATCTCAATTATTCTATCTCGCTCTTTTTTGATTGATATTGGTATGCGGGGTTTCACGTCCCAAAAGCGCCATATGATTAATATCTCGCTATTTCTTAGCCACTATGCCCATGAACCAGCAAAACACAATTTGCGTCTGAATGTGCACGATATGTCTCAAGAAATCAACGACTTTTCCCCAGGAGTGCCGACTGTCTCCACACACAAGCCCTGTGCCACATCAGCGGAACATTGCCTGGTAGGAATCCTTCGGCGACTTTTTTTCGTAACACTTTTTCATATCTCCAGGAGTAGATTCTAGCTTTTTCAAAGCATTTGCTAAGTAACCAGCGAATGCATGCGTGTACCTAACAGTACTGTGTTGTTAACCATTAATGCAGGAACAAATTAACAGTATTGGGCCACAGGCAGTTCACACATTGACAGAAAAGGCGCTGAATCTCCGCAGTCCTGTAAGTCTTGTGTGACGCTACTCCTTGTGGTCTCGGTAAGTGCAACTATTTGATAGACTTAGTAACGGACGAGTTTGGCGTGAATGCATCCTTTTGGTTGGAATATAGTACACAAAAAACACTGCAGTTACAGACTAGGAGGGCTTATTTGTAGCTATAATTATGCTAACATTAGCAATTGTGCAAGATTTCGTCGAAATCGCGTTGCTGTGAAACGCTTTAAACCATCAAATAAAAGTATTGGGATTGCTTAATCATAAATGTGTTTTTTTATACTTCACATCGATTTCCGTGCCTATTAAGCAGGTATTTGATCTGTAGTTCACCGCCATATGTATTATAATCGTGTCATGGCCATGGCATGGTATACGCTCCGAAATTCGATTAAGGTAACTTGTGATGCATGTGTCATTGCGGCTATGCAAACTCTTCGCTTTCCCAGCTCCAAGGCATGCTAAGCGGGTGCTATGTACTAGGATCCAGCTGCTCCCCTGGCAACCCTCGCCGGAAAATCAAAGCCGCCGTTGTTACCAGCTTGAACAGCAGCGTAGAATTGGTGAGAGAGAATGTGCTGAGAGTAAGAAGGTTGGCAAAACTGGGGTGCTTTTTACTATCGCCACTCACCAGTATTATTGCGCCATCTAATTTCAAGCTTAATTGTTCAGGGCACTAATAGCGAAACATTGGCACGGTTTTTGCCATGGAGAGTCTTCTTCGCGATTACACCGAAAAGGAAATGGCTGTGGAGGTGGCACTTATTGCTTTGAGTTTCACGAACCGGAAGTTATATGGGCCTTTAGCGACATCCGTGGCTGCAGCAAGAGTGCAAGCAGCACAACAAGCACGCACAGTGGTTTTAACTCTAGTAATGAACCACCAGTTCATTATTTCGCTTCTTGCGCATCAGTTTTTGTCTGCTTTTTTAAATGTAGGTGAATACGAGCTCTTATCATTCTATGCTCACTGCATCTGATCTTGCCAACTACTTCTACGTAGAGTAATATTGCAAGTCGAGCTAGTTGGTATGTGTGCATCGTAACTTATTTTTAGCGCACACTGACACACGGACAAAGAAAAGAAGGGTACAACACCCACCCACCAACACATGTGCGCTGGTGTTGTACCGTTTTTTCTTTTTTGTTCGTGTGTCAGTGTGTGCTAAAACTAAGTTACATCTACATTCTGTACAATGTCTGAATGAGCACACAGAATGAAGCCTATTTGATTTTAGTTTCGCCATTAGGACTCAGTGACGTCCACATACTGTTAGTCCGTTTTTTGTAGAAGGTATTAAAGATTTGTAAATTATTAAGTTCTGAAAACTCTACTAATAACTCCCCTTTGGCATTTATGAACCTTTCACATATTCCCCCACTGCCCGGTATCCAGCCTGTTTCCTGCCTACTTTGGCATTAAAGTCGCCCATCAGAATATTTTACTGTGTTCTACTTTATTATTGGCTCACTCTACGTCTTCATAGAAGCGTTTTACCGAATTATAAGGGTTAGATGTAAGCGCATAGGCTTGTACCACCTTCATGCTTTGGAATTTACTATACTTGAAGCATATAAGGTGTTGTTTACAAGGGCTGAAAAGTAAAAGTTATAAATATGAAAGATAATAACCTGTCCTTTTAACTTTAGAGTGGGTCTTCGCAGTAGTGTGGATTTTCCTGCCTAAGTGTATTCACGTTATGGCACTTCTCTACTGCAGTAAAATCACCAGTAGAGGGACTTACACGTGGTTTATGTCGAACAATTTATTTCGAGTACTTCAAAATATCGAATAAATCAAATCCGCGTCGGAGCGACTTAAAATACTTTAATACGCGTTCGAATATTCGAGGCGTTCGAATACTTGCACATGCCTAAGCATGACCCGTAGTGGCCTGATTCCTAATGGCACGATGCAATCATCTTGTAGTGGTGCATACCAGCTATGTACATCAATTTCAGTGTTATTTTTTTCAAACCAGAAGCACCGTACATCGATCTATGGATATGAAGGTGGCTTGCATTCCTTACAGCCTGTGGATCTTCGCACCACGTGCACGCCAGGGACAATCCTTAAGATCTTTGCAAACCTTCCATACATCGCGTCTGGGAAGACTTTCCCCAGAGGCCAGTGTTTCACCTCTCTAGAAGTTCCCTCTGCGGTCATGTAGACCTCTGCCCAAAAATGAGTAATGACTGACCTAAGCACATCTGGATTGAGTAATGAGAGTAAAGTACTCACGGAATCTAATGCAACAATTTAGGTTTAGGTAATATTTGTGTTTCCAGTCTTCAGTTAATGGCATGTTGGTGTAGTTTTGACAGGAGCACTCTCGTTAATCGAGGCAGCCTTTAGGAACTGCGTTTATAGCGACATGACGCGGTTATCTCCAGCAGTTGTGCATACTGCAACTGCTAGTTCGTGCTGAAACGACAAAGCTTAGAAAAGCTATAAATATAATGAGACATTAAATTCACATTTAGAAAATATGTACTTCTAATAAAATCTCCTATACTTCTATTGGCACCTTCGTCTGTTCTAATCGACATTTTCTAACAAAGAAAAATAGCCCTCAAGTGTACACTTCTTCCCATTAGTTGTCACATTGGTAGCTCTAAGTAAGATGACTGTAGCTCCCAAAACATGGTACATATACTGGTGGCTCTGTTCTCTTTCTAATCAAGTAAAGGAGCGATTGGAGTTGGCAGAACACTTTCATTATAGAGAGAGATCGCTTCGGCCATTTCGCAAAATATTCAGCAATACATTGCACTACCACGCCCAACGTATCGCACCGCTTTTATTAGTAATGAATGTAATGCCGATCCTACAATTGCACCTGTAACTCATATTTTCATTCTGTTACCTGCTCTGAAGAACTAGAACTTCCTCCCTTTCAACGTGAGACAGCCTCTATAATTGCTGTGAGGGTGTCTTGTGCTGGTGGTTTATACCTAATGTTAAATAGATATCTGTGGCATCTGCAAACTAGTGTATAGGTAAACCTGGTGAACTATGTCTCACAGTGATTATAACGGCTTTTACTTTTTGGCTTTCCTGCCTCGTCTGGCGGATGTAATGAACAAGCTCTCGGGTCCTGCGAGATTGACGTCTAGCCTTTCTTTCCCAAACTTGCTTTTTGGTTTGGAGCTACTTAGGCAAGTAAATTCTTTTTTTCTGGTAACTGCTTTTGCAGGGTACGTTCGATGAGTGATAGCAAGGTATGTACAGCCAACAGCAAAAGATTTAGGGATGTGAAATGTTTGATAAAGCTAAATTCCCGTTTTGTTTGGGAAGGTAACCTCCTGCTAAATGACCCATACTATACTAGGCATTCCGACCTATGCAGTCACCAGCTGGATTACAAGCATTAAGCACTGGCATAGCGAAAATTGGCATCTGTTTTGGATTTTACGTTCCGAAAATTTAGTTTTGCTGTTGACTGTATGTGAGTAAGTGTTTGTGTGCCTTCACATAAAGTGCTATACAATTCTGTAACACCAGGGATGATCACCTCTGAAAATTCAGTTTTACCAAATTATGTTCAAGGAGAGTAGTGGAAATGAGTGAAAGTGCAGACTCTGGAGATATTGCGGTGTGAGATGGGTGGTAAACGGTGTGAAAGCAGTGCTGATAATGGATTTCCAAAGCGTGTGTGTCGGCAGAGTGACGTTCACGTGCTCATATACCTATACCTGCTGTCCAACCTATTTATGTGGTTTCTATATTAAGTAATAGTCTGGTAAAATTTTTTTTATCAGATTGGTACTCACTAAAATTCTTGGTCTGCTCGCATACTGATACACTGCTGCCTGCTTAATTTCCACTCTGCAAATGCTCCCTGAAAGTCAGCAGCCGTGCCTTAATACAGACTTATGGCTTACAAAATGGAAGAAACATCGTCGAGACTGGCCTTCCAGGCTTCTCTTGAGCTTCTATATGCTTCTCTTGATCCTTTCGTGGTGTATGCAGTCTTGATGTCAACCAGGTAGTCTTTTTTTCTGGTCACAAAGCTCAAGAGCAGCCTTGCCGGGCCCGTTTTACAGTGTTCTCACTATTTAACAAACAGTCTTCAGAAAAAATTCCAGCCAATAAAATAACAAACACAGGAGACGAAAGAGGAGACAAGAAATCGGCTAGATACATGAAAACCGCTTTCCTGTTGCCTTCTTCGTTTGCTGTATTCGTTATTTTATTGGCTGGAATTTTTCTCTAAATCAATGGACCAACTAGCCCAACAACAAGTGTTATTATTATAACAAACAGTTAGTTGGCGTAAGTCACCTGACTTTCGGGGAGCTTTTGCAGCATGGAAATCGCGTTACAAGTTTTGCATCTATGCCTCTTCGAAGACTTCTAATGTTTACCGACCGGGTCAATAGACTGTCTTTTAACAGACGGCCTCATTACTTTTCGGACAAACTCTTCAGCTTCCTGCAATTCCTATTTTATTAACCGTGCTTTTACTTCGAGCAACTACACTGCAGTGTACAGTGATTAGGTAATGTGAAAATGACACTTTCGACCTGTAGATCTGGTTTTTACAAGAGACCTGTAGATTTGATATTCATAAGTTCCACTTAGTGTTTCGCGGGTAGAACCTCAGACAACTTCTAATCTGAAATGATTTCGACTGACACTAGAACCACCGCACTGCGCTCTTATAAATGCAGTGCGCCTGGGGCACTGTTTTTATGTGTCCACGTTGTGTACTGTCCATTGCAGCCTCCGCTGATTGACAGGAGCTCAGCAAGCAGCACACCCCCTGCTTACGGTAATTCTAGCCGCAGCGTCACTTTGACATCGCGAAGCTCCAGACTCTAGATACAAATTGGAAAGACCTGATGCGTTTCACCGCAACGAATGGTGGGTCCAGAGATCTGATTTTGAACGCACACCTAAGATGCTGTGCATAAACTCTAATAACCTTAGCTCTTGAATTAAGTTTAACGCGGTCAGCTGCCTGGTGCATCTTCAGAGTCGGTATGCATTCCCTGCATCGTTCTCCAAACAGCTCGCAGCTTTCATACACAAG
The DNA here is from genome assembly GCA_013436015.1 of Rhipicephalus annulatus. Taxonomy (NCBI): domain Eukaryota; kingdom Metazoa; phylum Arthropoda; class Arachnida; order Ixodida; family Ixodidae; genus Rhipicephalus; species Rhipicephalus annulatus. The sequence continues at coordinate 107,575 of WOVY01009331.1, forward strand.
TTCCAACTTGTCGAGTTAAGAGTTCTGTTACCGTACCCTTCATCCCTTCAATTCAATCCTCTTTCGCAAGATCGAATTCCGGCTGCGGCAGCTGCATTTCCGATGGAGGCCGAAGTACTGTGGGCCCGTCAAAATTTCCATTCAATTCTTTTTACGCTGGAAATGTGCTGGTTGGTTCGGTACATTGACGTGCTCAAGAGTATCATGCATGACGTAGCGGCTTGCTTTTTTTTAGAGTAACTTAATGTGGCATGCCAGAGTGCACATGTCCACTAGCTCGACACATTAGGAATGACTCTACTGGAGACTACTATATGCTTACGGGAGAAAAATTCCACCTATAGTAGCCGCTTCACGCTTTTTTGCTACTGCGAGATTTTGTAAGTCACAAAAGCTATCAAAGGTTGAAATGTGACTGTTCCTGGCCAGGAGCCGACATTTAGTTTTTTTCTTATAGTGTCTCTCATATGCATGTTGCTATGCGGCCTTGCCCAATGAATCTATCAGCCAATTAAGTAAAAAAAGCATAAGATACATTATATGTTCTCAATTGTACATTAAGGCAGTCAGTGGTCGAAGTAAATAGCTCAGCGGACAAAGTTCACCCATTTCATCGGCGAGATATGAACCGACAAACTTAGACTGCTTTTCCTTACAAGTGGCTTTGATAGAGACATTTCTTACTACCATTTTTAATATAGTGTTAGCCAGCACCAACTGTTGTGAAGATGATGTATCAAACTTTTCACCAGAGGGTGGCATGTGACCTTCGCACGAAACTTCTGCTGAACAATAAACCCTCATATGCTAGCCTAAGGTAATAACTCTGCCGGGTGAGGCTCGCTATGAACAAAAGAAAAATTTTCAGAGGCTCATTTGTTTGTCAGGTACTACCAAATAAATTATTATCTGAAGGAAAGCATAGGGTACATAGCCTTTAACTGTAGTGTAGTAAATGATTTAAATTAAGTCACTGAAAAATCTATCTCTTCCGGTGCAATTAAAACCCACAACTTTTGAATATTGCGTACAATAGTCGACCAATTGAAGAATAAAATAAATCTTGATCTGTTGTCCGTTTCTAGGCCTAGCCACATTTTGGCATTGTAAAATATTGTGTTCCAACCTGCCTTGAACTTTTATTACTGTGCTTACCCTAGCTTTGTATCTGAAAGGCATCTAATCGTGAGCACTTGGTGTTGTTACAGCTTTACTTCCGACCTCTGGCCCCATTCAGTGGATGCCAAGTCCGAACCCGCGTCACCTTCCAAAACCGGCCTATGCCTCTTAGACGGGAAGTGTCAATCTTCAAAATACCCCTGTCCTGCGGCCATGGCGTCTTTTCGCCCACAATAATTCGTCTCCTGGTTCCTGCCTCGTGTTTGCCAAACCAGAAGTGGCTCCCACATTTGGCCTGTGCCTCCAGGATGGGCGATGTAATTATCCCGATACCACCGTCATCCAGCCATGGTTTCTCTGCGTCAACAAGGATTCGCCTCTAGCTTGCCTTCTGGTGAATGCATCGTAAAAGAAAGCCCATTGCTGTGGTCTGCCCCTAATTCAGTCTTCACTACGTGTGAGGCCATTCTTTAGGGTTGCTGTTCGTCATCACTCCGCCGTGATCACCAGTGAATGAAGAGTGGGTGAAAGACTGTACCTTGTGTTGCCTCCGTGAGACATGCCAGTGATCTCTTGGTCCACCCTGTGCGATACAGTGAATCTAGTGCTTTTAACGACTATGTCAATTATTGTGTGCCATATTGTGTATTTCCTGGTGCAAGCTTAGCATTTGGTACAATGTTTCATCATAGTGTTCGTATTTTACTACCAACTGCAGTACGATTGTGTGATACACGAGTACGTTTCAAGCCATATATACGAGCATGGCTTTAACGCTATTGAAACACTATTAAGCCATATACACGACTTAGTCCTTCGTATGCCATTTCAATAAACGCACATGTTCGCTTACAGAATCCACATGTTTTCCGCAATTAAGCAAAAGTTTCTCCTGCTTGGGCCGCCCTAGGCCTGCAGTATTGTATAAATAAATAAAAATAAAAAAATATCTTGCATTTGCATATGAAATGATTGGAATGGTATACCGAACGTTTCTCGATAATGACAGAGGCATCTGTTCACATTGTGCAATGTATAGGAATATCGATGCTGGTTTGCATCAAACTGCATGAAAAGCGTGGCATATCAGAACATACACTGTATCTTGCTGCACTGCTTTTTTTTCTGTTTGTTGTATTGGTCCCATGTATTGTATTTCTGACCCCATGTATTGTATTCCCTATGTATTTCTGTGTGTTGTGTTGGCAAACCATGTTGTATTGCTCCCCCCCCATGTAATACCCTCTTCTAGAGGGCCTTCAGGGGTAACCTGAATAAATAAATAAATAAATAAATAAATATTCATCTATCTCAGAAAAGGGGGCTTTATTTTGTGTGTGCAGGTGCGTTTGGCGCGTCTTGAGCAGCAGTCCTTCATTTCAGCCATACACGGCTCAACTCGGTGCTCCTTTGCTTTGGTCTTGACGTTATTTGGCACACCTTCTCAGCACGTACTTCGCACAAATTAAGTGGTTCAGCTGTACCATTGTCACTCGTTGGGTGCGCGCTACGGAGTATTCACTTCAGAATTTGCTTCGGGCATCCGGGTTAGACGGCATTTGGAGCATTGGTATATGGTCCAAAGTTAACACTTAGCAACGCGCCTGTGGTCCACGACTTCATCCAAGTACTCGTTGTATATTTCCCTCATGTTTTGTTTGGTATATGCTTTCCACTTCGGCAATGAGAATTGCAAGCTTCGGCTTTTCAACGATCACGAAAGAGCATTACTATGCGAAAAAGCACTCAGTGACTGCAAGGAAATGTGAGGGCGAATCATATTCATGACAAAAATTTGCAGAGTTATAGGAGCCTGCTTCAAGTGCTTGACTCGGATTGCTTATTTATTTATTTATTATTTATTTATTTATTTATTTATTTATTTATTTATTTGCGCTGCTATCTCCTGGAGGAATTTTAGAAGATGGGTACAAAAGACCTAAACATCAGCATATAACACCAGGCAAACAGATGGAAAAACCTATCACATTTCACATAGAAGTTTGCCATATAATACAAAGCAAACAAATAACTATCACTTGCGTTCTACAACGTAAACAAAGGTATCAAAATTTCACCGATGACACATCACTCTCATTTTAAGAAAAAAATACTAGCACACAAGTAAAATGATTTTCTCTGTGTTTCCAGGCAAGCGGCAACGGAATTTAAAGACTGTGTTGTGACTTGATGGTTATTTAAACTATTCCAATCCTGCATAGTCCTGAAAAAAAAAGAATATTTGAAGCAGTAATTGCGGGTACGGAACAGAGTTATTGTATGATCATGGCGTTGTCTAGTGGCTTAACCTGAAGAAAATGAAATAATTTTTCTAATATCTATCTTGTAATGCCCATTGATTATTTGATATAAATAGATTAATCGGGATATGCGGTTTCTTTCTTAAAGTGAAGCTAAGTTAGCTCTTACTAATGGTTAATTCACCGAGGTTCTTCCATAACTATTAAATATGAAGCGAACGGCTCTTCTTTGTACTATTTCGGCTTTATGATTGTTAGTTTTAGTAAATGGATCCCAAATCACCACAGCATAATCAAGCATGGAGAGGATTATCGATTTGTAAGCAAGAACACGGACAGATGGAGGGAAGAGTTTCAAAATCCTCCGTAAAAAGAACAGTTTCTGATTAGCCTTGGAAGTTACCATGTCAATTTGTTTTGTCCAGTTAAGATCATTTGTTATCCATAACCCAAGGTACTTGTAGGATTGAACCTCAGAAAGAATGGCATATTTTGTAAAGTATTGAAAATTTATTTTGTTTATTTATGAGAAATGGACATGTGCCTGGTTTTTTCAAGATTGATTGACATTTGCCAAGCCTCGCACCAGGAAACAACCCTGTTAAACGACTCGTTTAACAAAACTTGATCCTTCGAGGTACCTTTTATTTTGTATTTTCTTGCTATATTTCTCTGAAATTGTGGGAGATATATACATGGACCAGGAGATAAGAAGCACAGCGTGGCAGCAAAGCAGAGTTCTTTGCTCTGAGAGTGAAGACATTTTGTGTCTTGAAGTTATAAAACGTAGATAGGTTGTACATAGCGATATTAAACGTGCCTGTCGAGATAACTGAAGTACAGTAGCCATTCGCCTTGGTGACTAATGGAATAGTCCTGTTCATGCACCCGGCAATGTTCTCCAATAGGTTACGTAGCCAGCCATTCATCAGTTGACGTCAGCCTGAAGTGGATAGACATTGGTGCAGGATTATGTGCATCATGCTTTTAAGGAGGATATGCTGCTGTCTTCTGAAGCTGTATCAATCAGTCTAGTAGAGTGTAGGTATTAATATAAAGCCTTTATTAATGCGAAGGCTTTCAATAAAATGTTTAGAACTGTTTGTGTTAAATTGACTTTTACTTGCTGCTCAGCAATTATGCTGATGTTCATTGTTCCTGTCTAGCATTGCTTCAGATTTTTTAAGTAGATTTAGGCCTCTACCCTTGTATTTTCCACTTCCTTCGGCTAAGACCTATTTTCACTACATGATTTCTTCAATTGAGAGCATGAATCAGAAAGGAAATATTTTCTTTTTGTCCATTCTCATTTAAAGTTCTAGCATATGCCGTATTTGCCAAGTGAAATGTGAATCTCGGTAGAGCTACCATATTTGTCTCCAGACTATACTTACAGCTTCCCAAGGTAATTTCTCCAAGGGCTCCTGCAGTCGTGATGGTTCGCATTATTTTTGTTCAAAAAATGAATTGTGGTTGCTCAGATTTGTTCAAATAAAATGTATATTCTGTTTTTCTTAATTAGTGCTCGCTGGTGTTCAACTGGTAGAGCACTTCTCTGAACAATCGGCCTTGCCAACTGGTGTGGCCTTTTATAAAAGCGTGGACCTTCATAAGTGCTATTCATAGAATAGTCTCTTAAGCATAGGAATGATATGTTGCTGAGGTGCAACGAATACGTTAAACAATTGGTATCCACAGAAAAGTTCAGGAAATGGAAGCCTCTAGAGATCAATACTCAAAGTGGGATGCTGATGGGGTCATTTTGACAAGCAAGATACCTGCAGCCTTCGCGCAACATTCTGCTTTCCCTATGGAGCCCCTTATGTATAAGTATCTATTTTCCTGCGTATTCCTTGAAGTTATTGCAGTGAAATATCAGGTCCTGATCAACAGGCAAGCCTACAAATGAAGTTTCAGACACGATCCCACTACTTTCAATATACATCTCCGCTGTGGCGCAGTAGGCATTGCGTAACGCTACCTTGTAGGCCACACTGCGCCGAAGTCGTTTAACCCGGTTGCTTAATGTTGGCGGCACTACAGATTGCAGCTGTTGTTACTCTAGTGCCGTCCAAACCACCACAGAGTAGCAGACGAACATGCTATTGGTAGTGCCACAAACGGTCAGCGGTTGAACGAAAGTGGGGACACTCGCTCCCTCAGGAACCCTGCCATATGGGCAGGTCAGGAGTTCAGTAGGTCATGTTCTTGGTATCGATGACGCACTTGGGTGGACTCTTTCTGCCAGATACACCAGAAAAACGGGGAACACAGATGTTTGTTCGATTAAAGATGCTACGCTCATTATCGCATATATCAACGACGCCGAGCCCATTGACCTACACATTGCGTCCTTACTGTATAAAAGGGCCGTCCGCGAATGAGAAACTGTCACCACTTGGAGGTCACTTAGGTAGGGGTATATATAGCCAAAAACAAGTGCAATTTTCCTGTTCTTTTGTCATTTGAGCCAAAGCCTAAGGCGGCTTTGTCACTTCTGAAGCTCAAAGTGAAAAACAGATAAAAAGAATAAACTTGCGAACCTCTCTATATTGTCCTCACAAAACAACCTCCTAGTGATGCCGGTTTTAAGCCCTCGTATAGCAAACTTACGCAAAGAAGTTACTAGGTGAACGTTATTAGCGTAACCACAGTTCATCAGTGCTGTAGTGAGCACACTACCTTTAATATAACAAAGCTCTATAAGCCCCTTAATTTGATGAACGTTTCTGTGTAAATACCCACGGAGCCGACATGGAAGTGAAAAATTCAAACTGCACGACACTATCTTGTTCTTTATTCGCCCAAATGTGTCAGAAATGAACAAAAACAATTTCCAACGCTGTTCAATGAGGAAAAGTCAGTCACTTGCCGTGTGTTGCATTATGGATGCGGTGGCACGAAATTTAAAAATACCTTAGGCTTATCCGGTAAAATACCTTAGGCTTATCCGGTCCCAGTGAATCTGTACCCATAAACTTTTCCATGTTCGCACTTGATGAATAAAGAATTGAATATCGTACCAGGAAGACGAATCAAGTATGTAGTTAACTCCATGAACGCATGGTGTGCACTAATACAAATGTCTGGGCTTATCGGGTCGCAAAACTGTTTCGACTTGTTTTCTACATCCATCGCGGATAATTCAACCAACCAGGCGGGTAATTACCGCTCACCGTTGGTGGCACTAGGTAGGGCCGCCAACGTAGGCCCTACCGAGGTACAGAGCGTCGCGAGGGAAGCAGGAACTGGTTCTTCAAGGCGGTAACTACGCATTCGGAAAAGGGGCACTTGTCCCCCTCAAGCACTCCCAATCGACTGCGCAGACAAGTGCTTCTGCATGTTTTGAACTTGTCTTAATAATTATAAGGCAGCAGCTAAAATCTTTGTAGCACTTATTTTATTGTACTGCTTTTTCAGGGATCAGTCACCAGGTATTTATTAGTTTGTGCTTGTGTGTGTTTGCTTTTTTGTTTTTTTGTTTTGCCACCCCGTGGGAGAAGTGCACGTACATTGAACACGCAAATTTTTGTAGGAAAGCTTAGACTTTCTTTTTTTCGTAGGGCAGGGCTCGAGTTTTGTAATTATTGAGTGAGACAAGTCATAGGGACAATTGGTGTCAGAAAGACATGGTTAAAAGGCTGTAAAGTGTTCAGGATGCGGTTTGGGTTTGAAAGTGGACCCAAGTGTAGAAGCGGAAGGAGAAGAGGCTGACGCGAAGTGTGGGCAATGTAAGGTCAAGGAAAAAATGGGGAAAATTATGGCTGCCCAGAGTGACCAGCTGATGAGAATCACCGAGCTCGAGATTGCGTTGGCGACAGAGCAAGAGAAAACGAGGGCAATGGGAGAAAGGGTGAAGTCCGCCGAGGAAGCTCTAGCCAAGGCGAACAGAGGAGCGGCCTACGAAGAGAACAGTAGGAAACCGGCAACCAGAACGGCGGAGAAGAAGGGGCAAACAAGTTTGGCAAAAACAGGTTCAGCCTGTTCAATGGTAGCAAGGCCCAGCTTCAGCGTAGTAGTGGTGGGGCTGGGAGGGGACAAAGCAGCCGGCGTCACAGGTCCAAGTAACCCCCAGGTGCAGAACGCTCCAGCTGAAGAGTCACAGCATGTGATAATAACCGTGGACACGAATTTAAATCGGTGCACAGAAGCCATAACAGAGAGGGTAAGAGGTGACAATAGGGTTGCAGTAGGGGCGTTCCCAGGACGCAAGCTGGAAGCAGTCATGAGGCAAGCGAGCGCAAAACTCAAAACTACAGCTGATAGCGAAACCTCGTGATAGTTTCAGGCGGTTTAAACGATGTCTCAAATGAAGATACAGCAAAACTAGCAACCACACTGGCGAAAGGCATCGATGACATGCGCGCCACTTCTCCTCAGATACAGGTAGGGATATGCACGATACCGGAGGTACCGGTGCGTGATGGCAACCTGCAAAGAGCGGTTGTCAACGCAAACCAAGAGATATGGCGGATGAGTCTAGAGAAAGGCTTTGAGGTGGTGGAAATAAACAGAGAGGTGCGTAGGTGGGGTGGTTTTCAACGAGACAGAATTCACTTGGATGGGCGGCTAGGTCTTGAGGTGAGTTGGTGACTTGCAGGACGCGCAGTAGCTTTTTGGGGGGCAAGTGGGCCCTTCGGGATGCAGGACAGCTTGTAACGAGGAAAACAACCAGGGAGATTCTTTGACAGGTGGTATGGACAGATACGATTCAAAAGTGGCACCAGTATCTAAGATAGGCAGACACCGGGGCAGAAATAGACGTAGCCACGAGCGCCAAGCCAATTCAGACATAGGGTATCTTAACATGCAGGGTGGTAGGAACAGGCTGAAGTGGGAAGAGATAGAAGAACAGCTAAGGGAGGAGAGGCCGATGGTATACGGTTTTGTAGAAACACATCTCAGGGACATGGAACAACCTCCTAACAATCCGGGCTACGCGTGGGAATATTGTAATAGAACAGAAGGCAGCAAAAAGGGGGGTGGTATTGGGGCATTCATTCATAAAAGTACAGACTGGCAAAGGGTCAAGGAGGAGTGCAAGGAACATTTATGGCTAAAAAAGGAAGTGGCAGGGCAAACGACACTCCTTGGTTTCGTGTACTTGTGGATGGGAGCAAAGGCCAGAGAGGAAAACCAGGCAATGGTAGAGTGTATATCAAATGACACTCAGGAGTTAGGAGGCGACTGCGAGATAATTATACTAGGAGATATGAATGCGCACATAAAAGATATAGATGGGTATACTGACCCGACAGGCAAAATGATCATGGATATGTGTCACAGGCTTGATTTGATCATTTGCAACAGTACCGAGAAATGTGAAAGGCCAATAACATGGGTGGTAGGAAGGCTGCAGTCGACGATAGATTACGCACTGATGTCACATAGGATGTATGATAAGCTCAGTGAAATGCACATAGATGAAAGTGGCTCCAGAAGTCTGGGTAGTGATAAGTAACGTATAAAGCTAAGTTTTGGAAGAGCAGTGAAAGTGGGAAGGAGACAAGATGAGTAACTACAGGAAAATTTTTATTCAGAAAGGCAAACTGAAATAGCCACTAAACAAATTGAGAAAGTAATCACTGAGGATAATAAAACACAAATCAAATTAGACTGTTTGAGCTAGAGCTTGCTAAGGCGCGTGACAAGTCATCCCGGAAAAGAAGACACAAGCCAAAAAGTTGGTGGGATGAGGAAGTTAAGAGAGCCTTAGCAAAACGTCAGGAAGCCTCTAGGGAATACAGACATGCTAAGCAGTGGAGTGAACCGACAGATGATGTTGAAAAAAATGGGACATCTTTCTAAGCGTTAGAAGAGATGCATCCCTTCTGATCAATGAAAAGATTAGAAGAAAGGGAGCTCAATGGCTGGAAGAAGTACATAAAAAAGATAGAAAGGCAGTTGCGAAGTTTTGGAACCATCTAAACTCCCTAAGAAAGGAGACGAGCCTAGAGCAGAGGTTTATAACTACAGCTCAAGGTGCTAGGCTAGAAGGGAACGAAGCTATTTATTATATAAGAAGAACGGTAACAGAAAAATTTCAACAAAGAAGTGCTTTATGCACCACAATAGACAAGGATGAATCAAGTGGCGCAATGGCTCCATTTTCTCAACGAGAGTGGGAAAGGGCTGATAAAAGGGTTCCTAGGAGTACATCAACAGGCCCAGATGGCATTCCAATTTTGCTGATAAAGACATTAGGTCCGAAGTCTAAGGAGGCTTTGAGAGAGGCAGTGAGCAAAATAATAATTGATGGTGAAGTTCCCGATGCATGGTAACTTAGCAGGATGAGCATAATATATAAAGGAAAGGGGACAAAGCTGATATAAATAACTACCGTCCTATAACAGTGACATCAGTGGTCTACAGGCTGGCGATGCAGATTATAAAGGAAAGACTGCAGGACTGGATAGAGGATGAGGGGGGGGGGCTGGGGAACTGCAGAATGGGTTTCGGAAAAACAGGAGGTTGGAAGAAAATATGTTCTCACTGACGCAGTGCATCGAAATAGCAGAAAAGGAACACAGGCCCCTGTGGCTAGCGTTTTTGGATATCAAGGAAGCGTACGATATCTTTGTTCAAGAGGAATTGTGGGGAATACTGGACACACTAGGCGTGGAAGATGTAGTCACTAATCTTTTAAAGGATATCTATAAAGGTAACAAGGTAGTTATAAAGTGGGAAAACAGGTATCCAAGCCTGCAGAGGTAAAACGGGGGCTTAGGCAGGGGTGTTCCCTGTCACCCTTATTATTCATGATGTACCTACAAGGATTAGAGGCCAAATTAGAGGGAAGTGCACTGGGCTTCAACCTCTCTTTCGTTAAACAAGGAAAACTCATTGAACAGGCACTACCAGCATTGATGTACGCAGATGATATAGTGCTAATTGCCGACAACAAGGAAGATTTGCAGAGATTGGTGGACATCTGCGGTAATGAGGGAGATAGGTTAGATTTCAGATTCATTAAGAAAAAATCAGCAGTCATGATTTTTAATGATAATGAAGGTAGTGAGCTTAGAATACAGGAGGTCATGCTAGAAATAGCAGTTAAATACAACTATCTGGGCATATGGATAAGCAATGGGGCCGAGTACCTAAGAGAACACAAAATATACGTGATGACTGAAGGTAACAAGAATGCAGCGGTAATGAAAAACAGGGCACTGTGGAATTACAATACGTATGATGTTGAGAGGAATATGGAAAGGGGTCATGGTTCCCGGTCTGACGTTCGGCAATGTGGTCTTGTGCATGAGATCAGAAGTTCAAGCAAGATTAGAAATTAAGCAACGTGGAATAGGTAGGCTTGCTTTAGGAGTTCACGGGAATACACCAAATCAGGGAGTACAAGGTGATATGGGATGGACATCATTTGAGGGCAGGGAAGCTAGCAGCAAGATAAAATTTAAGAAGCGATTGAGAGAAATGGGGGAGGAGCGTTGGGCTAGGAAGGTTTTCAGCTACTTGTACATGAAGAATAACGATACATAATGGAGGAATCGAACCAGAAAAGTGACTGGTAAGTACTTAGAAAACAGCAGGGGGCAAAACCAAAGAGAATTATCGGTTAAGAAGAAGGCGAAGGAAGCTGAGACTGATATGTGGAGAATGGGCATGATTAAGAAGCCCGCACTAGAGACCTATCGAAGCTTTAAGCAGAAAATTGCCAAGGAAAAATTCTATGATAATAAACGGGGTAGTTTTATACTGTTTGAGGCCAGGACGGGAGTATTGCGAACCGAGACATATCGGGCAAAATACGAAGGGGTAGACACGGTATGTAGTGCGTGTGGAGAAGAAGAAAAAACTGCCGAACACTTGATAATGTTCTGTAAAGGGCTTCACCCTATAGTTCAGGACGATGGCGCAGAGTTTTTCAAAGCACTGCGGTTTTGGGAGAGGGAAAAATAATAGACTTTAGGCGGGTAGAAATAATTAGAAGGAGGTTATCTGATTGGTGGCTAAAGTCAAGGCACGAGTGAAAATTAAACCCTTCACGGCAAAGTACGAATCCTCAACCTCACTATTTAAAAGAAAAAAAAATAAATCTAGTTTTTGGTTCATTAAGTATTACGGCTTGGTGGCGCTAGCCACCGCCCGATCTAAAGGGTACAGCCATAACCATCCATCCATCCATCCATCCATCCAACGTGGATCAATTGATGTACCAAGAAATATAAAATAAGAATTGATGGGATGGAAGCTCCTGCAATGCCTTGCCAGCAGAAGTGAAACCACCTTTTGCCACTGCCAAGATGGTGGAAGCATGCTCTTTTCTGATAGTGCCCACTTAAAGATCAAGTGGCTTTGATACGTTATGTAAATGCTACGTTAGTTCTATATAAAAGGATAGTTGTACCCGACGAAATAACTCACAGAAACAAGTAAGGATAACTGAATCTTCAAAGAACTTTGCTTCCAATTAGAGGCTCACTACGGAAAACTAGTAACTGTAAGACGCACTTGGAGCGCTATGTGGCCCAAAAAAGTTCCCACATTAAACTCGTTTGGCGTGCGAGGGAAACGCTTCGTTTTTAATCGCTGAGCGGTGATACCTTATCATGCCCCTAGTAAGATGGCCGCCACAGCCACCATCTTGCCAGAGGAACGGCTTCACTTCTGCGCAATCATTTCCACACCAGCCATTTTTTAAATCCTCCTTGGGATGTACAGACTGTGCCCTTTGAATCGAGCGGCAGCTCACGCGTCATCAAGGCGGCAGCTCGTGCCACCTAGCCTTGATGTTAAGTACTATCATCGTGCTAGCTATGGCCGTTGGCGGCTATAGATGGCGCAACCAACGGTTAGCGTTTGATTGGTGGCTAAAGTCAAGGAACGAGTAAAAATTAAACCCTTCACTGCAAAGTACGAGTCCTCAACCTCACTATTTAATGAAAAAAATAACCTAGTTTTTTGTCACTACGTATTACGGCTTGGTGGCGTTAGCCAACGACCGATATAAAGGGTACAGCCATATCAATACATCCATCCATCGTGTGAATGATGGCAGCGACACTCGCTCTCATCGGAACGCCGCCATTTGTCCATGTCGGCGGTACAGTAAGTCGTTTTATGGCATGGGTAACGGACTTGGTGAGCTCACTTTGCTAGAAACACTAGGAAACGGGGCACATAAAATCATAAAATCAGTATTATACTCCTTATTAAACCAACGTTCCACGTTGCACGCGGTAGTAATACAGGTTGCCTCAGCCTCTTTTAAAAATTTGCCATCCCTATAATGGAAGCAATCTGCAAACTTCAGCCCCTCCCTCACCTGATTAAAAAGAGAACAGAGTCACCAGGAAACGATGTTTTAACGCAATAGCGTTAAGGAGCACGTTTTACTGAAATTGCGGCGCCGGCGTCATTGGTTGTGAGTAGGAAATCATCTTTGCATGATCGAAAAATCAAGCTGCTAAAAAAAAGCGGGTATTGAACCCGCATCGTTTGGCTGTGAGTGAGGAACGAACCTGGGTCCTTTGCGCGGCAAGCGGGTGTTCCACAACACAGCCATGCCTCCTTTTTTTTCTTTATTGCCTACTTGACTACAGGTCAAGCTAATATGACAATCACTATCACACGTGTTTCATGCGTGACAACGCATCAAACAAAGATATTACATCTTCAGTACAGTCGGTAGTCTTATACACATCTCGCACTTTTATAACAGCTTCCACGAAACACTCATTAACGGATAGAACTCTCACATCACAGTGTCTGTACGATAGCATACTACGCCAAACCGAATGAAGACCAAGTACAAATATAACATCCAAATTTTGCACAGAACTATCACAAGGCAAAAAACGAATTCCATATGAAGTAAGAGGTAAATCTTTTTTTAAAGTTCTCTGTAAAATGTCCCAAAAGAAAATAGCGTTCTTACAATCAATAAACACATGTTCAATGGTCTCAGGTTTGTTACACAGGAGACAGCTGCTTCCCCATGGTACATACATCCCTCTCTCTTCAAGCCACGTTTTTACTGGCAAGGTTCCCGTATGAAGTTTAAAAAAGAAGGTTTTCACTTTGGGTGGTATACACATGTTTTTCACTCGCTTTAGTACGTCATGACCATATGATTTTTCATACCTTGAACGGTACAGGGGCACAGGAAAAACACAACACAGCCATGCCTCTGCTTGTGAATGTAGTGAAAATAACTTCATTTCATTTGCTCGGAAACACAGTGAAAGTTGCTTATATGCCTTAGAAACACATGCGTCCTGTATACATGCATCACAATACGACATGAAATATTGCCGTAATATTGCACGGTACAAGCGTGCACTGCCATCGGGCGTGAGATATTGGGATTTTTCACAAAAACTTGATAGTTTAAAGCCAGTCACCGTTTACAAGAGGCACAGACGCTATTGCACCCTCAAGGCCACGCAGCGGGTGCATAGCAAGTTTGAGAAGGCTTCATGCACTAAGTCTTTGAAGTACGCATTATGAACAGAATAACGCTATCAGGTTGAACCCTTAAACGCGAAGCTTTAGCGTCCCCAAAATTTTAGGAAGCTACCGCCAGTTTTATTATTTTTAGCTTCGCTAAGCATTTTTCGTTGTACCAATGTGAACTAGCAGCTACAGTATACACAAATGCTCGAGATAACTGCATCATGTCACTATAAATTCAGCGGATAAAGGCAGTGTTGACCAACGCATGGCTTGTATATGAAACTGGAAACTTAAGTAAAACTTAGCTTTAAATTGTTGAGTTAAGTTCCATGAGCAGTTTTTATTCAATGTAGAAGTGCTTATGCTATTCATAGCCGATCTTCGACAAAAACACAGGAGGCATGAGTAGGAAGGTGAAACACTACCTCTTGGGGAACGTCTTCCATGAAGCAAGGGCTGCAAGATTCGCAAGGACCACCTGGATTGTCCCTTGCTTGTGCCTGGTGTGATGATTCACAACCTGGAAGAAATGCGAGCCACCTGCATTACTACAGATTGATGTACAGTGCTCCTGGATTGAAATGACACTATAATTTCTAGTATCTAACTGCTAGGCGCAAGATAACTGCATCATGCCTTTAAGAATCTGGTTACTACAGGTAATGTTTAGGCATGTGCGAATGTTGGACCACTTAGAATATTCAAACACATCGTATGGTATTCGAATTAACTTGGACACTTCCCTAGGTCGCGCGATCGAATCCTGGCTGCGGCGGCTGCATTTTTAATGGAGGCGAAAATGTTGTAGGCCCGTGTGCTCAGATTTGGGTGCACGTTAAAGAACCCCAGGTGGTCGAAATTTCCGGAGCCCTCCCCTATGGCGTCTCTCATAATCATACAGTGGTTTTTGGACGTTAAAACCCACATATCAATCATCGATTCACTTGGACACTGAAATTATTCGAAATATTTGTGTGATCAAAATTAAAAAAAAAGTAGCTAATGTAGTTGCTTGGGCGAGTCGGTACGACATTATTCACATAAAAACAGCGCCAATAACGAGAGACAAGATAAGAAGGAGGCAGACAGTGCCGCTGTCTGTCTCCTTTTTTTTTGTCCCTCTTTGTAAGCGCTGTTTTTATGTGAAAAAAGAAAAGACCCTTCGTATGTAAGCCCCTGTAAAGGTGGTTTCACTGCAGTAAAGAATTGACATACCGTCAATAGTTATTCAGAAATCCGCACAGCTACAAATCGCCACTTCAACGTTAAATGGATAGATTTCAGTGTCGTGTATCTGTCAATTCATACGTTTGAAAGCTTGTTACCGGTTTGTACCCTTTAAGTATAGTAAATTTTAAAACAATGTATTTCGCAGGCAAAAACGTGTATTTCACCGAACGTCGAATCCTCATAGTGTTTATAAATGCTTCGATTTGCTTCCAAATAAAAAATGACATTTACGCATGTCTGTTCGCACAAAAAAATATTGTGCATGCTTGCTGGGTCATGACAAATTTTCCTTTTTTTCTTTGTAGCATGCGATATGCATGGTTAGAAATAAATTTGAAATTAAAAGATTATGCCAACATTTAGTTAGAATGCGCTTTGAACCAAATTTTTTTACTTTTCGATCATTTCTAGCCGTGTTGACTGACGTGAGTGCTTGCATCAAAGTCGATGCAACACGACACAGACCAAGGACTGGAAACTAGGTGTAAGCAATGTACAAACTTTAAATAGTTACATTTAATTCTTGAGCACGAAGTATGAAAAAAATGGAAGAGTCACTTAGTAAGAATTCACGATAAAAACTTTTTTAGAATGCACACAGCGCACTAAGACGTCTGGCGGGGGCAGCTGACTCCCATATGCGCAGTTTTCATCCGATGGTCGGCGCGGATCTCGGCGTTCCGTTTTGTATATAGTCAACATACGTAGCCGGCATACCCGCTGCAAAGGACGGAGGTCGTGCGGCAGCTTCGGCGTACGTCAGTGGGGCGGGCGCTTGAACGACTGGAGGTGGCCTTTCTTCCAAACTACTCCCGAAATACGAAGGCCCTTATCGTGTCATCGAGCGCACATCTCCGGTCAACTATCTGATCGAACCAATTGAACAATTTTCAGACATGCGCCATCGCGGGCGCGACATAGTCAACGTGGAGCGCCTGAAGGCTTAATATATGACCCGCACATAGTGACAAGCTGTTAGGTCGCCAGGCGGCTCCCTCTTCTACCCCGGGGTAATTGTAGAGAAGCTTCCGAACACTGAAATTGGTCGAACTCTCAGGTGCCTTCTAGTGGGTCTACCCAAAAATGACGCCGCTCGCGCTGAGAGCCCGTGCTTGGCCGTTACTGTCGCCATTGTGTATGCTCGCTGTGTGCCGGCTAATAAACGCCTTAACAATTGCATTATGTGTACAAAAAAAGGGGTGGGTGGGAATGTTAGGCCGTGCTCGGCAAAGGCAAGAGCTCAAAATTGAAGGCTTCACTGAAGCATACTGTGCTGATTTTTACGACGGCTTCACTGAAGCATACTGTGCTGATTTTACGAATGATAGTTCGTACAAGCGAGACACGTCACGCCTCCGAAGAAGGCGTGCCATTTGCAAATTCTCGACAATGTTTCTAACATGATAGATTTCTTTTTTTCCTTCTGAAATATTATTTCTGGTTTGCTGTCAATCAATATTGTTGTTCTCCGCACTCACTCGCAAATTACTTTTGCTAGTGCCAGCTGTCAAAGAATTCCTCTCGCCTCCATGCAATATTTTCGGGCACAGGTACGGCGTTCCGATGGGTGCGTTGACGTGCTGCTGGGTGCATCGACGCGCTTAAAACAAGCGAGCAATAGATAACGAGACACTCGTAAGATTACACGAGTCCCGGTCTCTTTCGTGAACTTCTGTTTAGAAAAGATAGCCATAGAATAAAGAACTGACCGAGGCACCTGCGCATGCACCGGGGTTAAGGCTACAGTTTCCCTTCTATAAACTGGTTCTTTATTTATGATGCTTCGCTTCTAAAAGGAAAACGGGAGTGAATGGTTAGCTCTGCATCGATATAGAAGAATGCCGACGTTATATTTGTGCAGAATTGAAGTGCTTCAAGTTCGACAGAATGTCAGTTTTCTTCAAGTCGATTAGGCAAAGACAGGGATCGATGTCGTGTTGCAAGCCGCGATAACCACATTACGCGACAGGAAAGACTGGCCTATAAGTAACGGTATCGGGAGTTTCACGGGCATTTTGGGTCGTTCTTAGGGCTGTGTCCACTAGCATCCTGGCGACACAGCCCTTACAAAGCTGCACGACCATAAGTTAAGTCTGAAAGCCGTGTATGCGCGCCTGTGTCACGGGGAGTAGTAATCCGAAGTGGCGGCATGGTTTAAGCAACTCGCTCGCTAAAGTTACACGTGACCTAGCATAAACTTCGGTTGAATTATGAAGACATATATACTGCTAGTGATAATCAATGACCCCGCCCCTAACCGGCCCTCAATATAGCCTACATATTTTGGTGCCATAGGGCTAAGTTCGCAGTGGTCCTCCGTGAATACCAGGCGACGTGGTTCTTTGTAAGCAGTTCCACAGGTCCAGGTGAAGTCCACATACACACACAAAAGCAAAAGAGTTCAAACGCAACTCACACGTACTACTACTACCGCGTGCCCCGCGCCTGAACATCATGGGAATTGCCATTTCATTGCGCCGATGAACTGCTTTCTACAAAACTCACAGCATGACGGGCAGCAAATGAAAAAAGGAAACCCGCCGCACGCGTGTAAACCTATGGGCGGCGCTGCGCATGCATTGTTACAACCAAATCTGGTCCCGCCAATTTGTCAGGATATCGCTCGTCGCCGTCTTACATCTATCCCATGTCGGTCAAATTGTGTGAAGTTTTAGATACGTTGGCGGTACACTTTAGGCGGTTCACACTTGGTGTCCTCGAGCAACGAGTACACCACAGCGCAGAGGAGCAATAAAATTTATTAGTTGTTTGAACGTTCGCTCGCTGGCGATGAAAAGCGAGTGTTATCTTCGAGGTGTTACGATGAAATAACAGACATGAGTTTTCGCGACGCACGTCAATCTAAGAGCATAAAAGTGTCTGCCTAAGACTGAGCTGTCGATGCTGCATTGGCCGATTGAGAGGAGATGTTTGTTCTACTGAAGTTCACGGTACATTGGCTTAGCGAGGGCCACGAACGTCTGTGTGGAGCACATGATGCAGGGCTTCCCTGGCATCACACTTTCTCTAACCGGTAGTCCTGCCGCTGCGCCTTCGGTGCGGCGAATCCAGGTCATGCTGGTCTCCACACCCGTGTGACGGTCCACGTAGTGAATGTGGATGTACATGATGGATGGCAGCCGGCGGGCCATGGCTTCAACAATGATTCGCACGTTTGGTGACTGCAGCTTTTTCTTTGTGAGCAGGCACACGCGTTCCAGAGCTCTCCCCGGATATAGGAAAGTCTGAAAAAAAACAAGAAAGCTTTGTGAACTGGTATTGGGCCCCTGCAGTGCTGAAATGGCTAAAGTATTTTAATATTTCACACATTTCCTAGTCACCACCTAATAGCCTTGTGTACGTTAACCCTGAAGCTCGCCTATCTCATCGTATGGTACATTTTCGAACAGGTGCTCACACTAAAATATTTTGTTTTCTTTCCCAGAGCAACAAAAGACAAACGACAGATTGCACAATATGTTGCCACCTTCACCTTCCATGAAAAAGAAACCTCATTATTTGACGTCCCGTATACTCACTATGATTACGCAATATGAAGGACGCAATACGTCCCAATAGGCAATCTGTGTAATGTAACCGTCCATTCATATTTTTACAACCCTAATGATTTTATAGTTGTCTAATATTTAGGTAAAACACACTCGGCATCATAAGGAGATTAAAATAGGATTGATCGTTACCTAATAAGTACAAAACACAAAGCTACTAGTGAGGCATATGTAGTTCTGGGGACCAGGGGGAATACAATCTGAATAGATGGGGCGTGCAGACATGGACACAAGAAGGGAATTGAGTCCGGACAGCACCAACGCCTACTAACAACTGAGGATGTGGACAACGACAGAAAAGAAAGGCCGGGAAGCTCATCTGCGCTTGCCCGAATATTGCGCGAACCTATCAATTTGTGTTGTCCCGATAAAAGATAAGCGCTAAAGCATTCAATTTCATCTTCATGCAACTTAATCGCCGGTTGGCTCACACGTCTAACACTACAACTGATATGTAATGCCTCAACGATTGGACGTGGGTGTGAATTCTTATGGCGGTACAGAACTGCGTAGGAATGAATAAACGCGTGCGCGTTATAAATATAAAGCTCCAAATGTTAGTACGACCCCATGCACGTCACGTCATCTACTCGCGGTGAAGGCGCCAGCTTTAATGATAAACGTAAATTACACGCGAAAAACTGTAGGAATGTTTCATTTACGTTACCACAGTACGTGATATCATATACGTGATAGCAACAACGTCGCATTTACACTTGACTTTTCCATCGTAGTATACCCTATGGTGACATCACGGGTTTAAAGTGTGCCGTGGTATACAGCGTGCGCACTGACTCACCGAAATTTCGAAAAAAAATTGTATTTTAAGTGTACAAATTGCTTTCAGGACAATGTTCTTCATTGTTAGCGATTGGGAACTACGTATACCGGGAAAGAGGAGGTCAAAATCACTCTTTACGTTGAATGGCGCGGGAAATAAGAGGTGGCATCGCTGTCCACGTTTTCTTTGTACAGGTTTTGCAGCCTATTAAGTATCTTCCAACAGTGAACGTTGTCCCATTGGCAACGTGAAAGAAGAGCAATTTAGTAACACGAGAAAAATTGTGTTGTCTTCTCAGTGTGCCTCCTGACGAGAAAGCGCCGCTGGGAGAGAGATGGCACTCGAAGTACATACCTCGAATGATTGCTCGTAAAAGTCGATGAGGGCCATCTTCACGATGAGGGAGCGGAGAGATACGCTGGAAGACAGAGCACTCGATAGAGCCCTGTAGTTGAAACGCGGTACGTCAGAGTCGTCGATGTAGCGCACGTGGGAAACCGATAAGCACTGTAAGAAATCCAGAGAAACCAAGTTTGGCACGTTGCTCAACGTAAGACGACCGGAACGGATGCCAAACGCGATCGCATCCGCAGGTTCGATGACCAGTTTGTTCGCGCAGCTACGGCAACTCTTGTGACGGCCGTCCAAGTTGAGTCGGACGTCCAGGTCTTCGACGCTGCCGAGCGTGAGGGCCAGCCTGCGCACGGCACCTTTCGCGCGTAGGCCACAGGGCGGAAGGGACAGCGCTCGGAGGCACTGCAGAGCCGGCACATCCAGCACTTGTGTGAAGTCGAAGCCATCGCCGAAGTGAAAGGAGCTGACGTTTAGCTCAACGAGGTTGAGAAACGTAGCGAAAAAGCAGCGCAGAGCCTCCTTGTGCGTACGGCTGATGGTCGGGTACGCCGTTCGATCAAGGCTTTGATCGTACAGCAGGACGCACAGGCTCGGTATCTGGCTCCAGTTGTGCCGAGAGCCGGCATTGAAAAACTGCTTCCCGATATCAGGTGTATCGACGGCTGCAAGAATTACTGGCTCAAGCGGGAACACCGCATTGCGTGAGAAGGCCAGGTCTTGCAGCTGGGCGCAGTTGAAGGCCTGCGATGTCTTTCGGAATACCACGTTTCCGTGAAGGTTGATGCAGTAACGCAAGTCCACTGGCTCACCACGGTCTAATTGGGCCGTGCAGGGTGCCTCGCAGGTGCACACAAACGTCTCAAGATTAAGCAAGTGGTCGGCCATGGATGAACACGTCGCCGCGCAGAAGTACGAGTTGACTTCTTGCGCGAAGTGAACGTGTAGGTCCTCCAGAAGTGGGCAGTACTGCAGGAACTGCAGCAGCACCTTCACGTTAGCTTTGTCCGCGACCTCGACGTACATCTTGCGAATCTTGGTCTCTTTACGCTCTTGCACGTTTGCCAAACGCCGCAACTTGAGAAGTTCTTCCTTGGCGTCATCCTTGGCGTCGACGAGCGAGAATCGGAGCTCCGTGACGTTCGGCAAGGAGACGAGTAGCCGCTCCAGAAGAAGGCTTGCCTTCAGAGGGCATGCAATGCACGAGAGTGTCCTGAGGTTTTGTAAGTCGGAGGCGACCGACAGCAGTAGTGCTGGTACCGCTACGATGCAGTTGGATATGTCCAGGGAATGCAAATTGCTTTTTACTTCGGCTATCTCGCGGCGGAGCACGTCCTCACTGGCGTTGGCGGGCAACTCGTACGACGACATCGCCAGCACATCTGGGGTGGGGCACCAGGCTTGGTCCGAAGTTACTCTGGTTGCTGGTACAACCACACTGCTGCCAGACTGCCCTACTAGTGACGGCTCACTTGTTTCACACCGCTCTCGCGACGGTTGGGAGCCCATGTCGCCAGAGAAAATCTTGTGAAGGTGGCGTTTACACACCTTAAAAAGTGTCTGCTGACCTTTGATAACGCTGAGCGCACAATTTTGTCAATGCTATCATGTTCCCCGGATATCTCTGTGCGAATTATGGCGCTACAGATAGCAGCTGTTGGTGTGTGCCTAACGCCTGCACATGAACATTTATGGAATGCTGTTTGCAGCGTTTGTTTGTTATGAGTGCTACTCGACGTAATTGGTCGCTATTGGCCGCGAGGGCCTCCACTAGAGAGGCCAGCGCTGCGATCGTTTTGACGTCACATATAAGATGAGTCGTTGCAGCCTTGCTTTCGCGACACCACTTGCATCGTCCTCCATGGCTGCACCGGTGGTTATTAGTCACAATTTTACGATGTAACTTAGACACGAGAGTGTCACCGGCAGCACCTACTCGTACTTTTCTCGCCCGTAGTATCAGGTCTTACCGCTTCTTTAGGCATTGAGCTTCAAAACAAAGGGTTGCACGTGTGGTGTCCACAGGAAAAGCGCAGGGAAATGCTGTTTTCTAGCAGACAAAGCCTACAGGGCATTTTATGAGTGACGTCATCACGAAGGTGGCGCTACGGTATGTCCTCGAGGCCAGTAAACAAGAACTGGATTATGATTCATGTATACTTACGCATTCGCGGGGACAGTATCGGTGTGGTTTAGCAGTCGCGTTTGATCACCATTTACTGCTTATTCTATGAATGAAGGCGAAAATGCTGTGAGCCCACGTGCTCATATTTGGGTGCACGTTAAAGAACCCCAGGTGGTCAAAATTTTCGGAGCCCTTGACTGCGTGCGGCGTCTCTCATAATCATATAGTGGTTTTGGGACGTTTAACCACACATACCAATCTATTCTTAATCCGTGTCTCATAGCGTCTCGTTATTTTTGAGAACTTACCCAGCGATACGACGTAGCGATACCAAGCGGTTTCACTTGGGCAGCTGCTATTTTCTGTTCGCGTTTAAGAATCCGCAACACCATCGTGATAATGCACTGAAACCACTGTTGCGGATTACGCATTCGCTCGAGATATTTCTGTTACTGAAAACCTACATAGGCAGTCTGCATTCGATTGATTGATATGTGGGGTTTAACGTCCCAAAGCCACCATATGATTATGAGAGACGCCGTAGTGGAGCGCTTCGGAAATTTTGACCACCTGGGGCTCTTTAACGTACACCCAAATCTGAGCACACGGGCCTACAACATTTCCGCCTCCATCGGAAATGCAGCCGCAGGCAGTCTGGATTTATCCTAGGAAGCGTGACGAACCGTCATTTATATTGAAGGAACGTTCCCGCTCTGTATATCTTAAGAAGGGACTTTGCATATGCTCTAATGTTAATTCCATAACAATCGATGGAGTCCAACGCCTCAAAACCACGACATGATTTTGAAAGACGCCGAAATTAAGAGCTTCGAAAAATTGGACCTCGTTCACTGGCTTGCCTAGGTTTTCAATATCGACAAGAATATTTCCATTTTTTTTCACTAGATGGAACTGTGGTGCTGCGGGCATCCGACCCACATGAGAATGATGGATAGTACATCAGTTTTCGCACAGCATACCTGTTCGAGGCTTTGAACGCACGGTGGATCGAAAATGATGAGTATAGCTTGTCTTAGCGCGGTGCATATAGGAGAAAAAAGTAGAAGGCACAGACGTAAAGAAAGGCAGGCGCTCAGCTTCCAGCTGTTTGCCGTCTGCTCGGCTTCTGGAACTTCACGTGTCAGCTGATTCCGAGAACGGCCAACAACGATGCAGCTGTACAGATTAGGGCAGCACCCACAATCTCTGCAGTGCGCTACCGATTCGCCCGAGTCCCTACACTTCCGAAAACGACGTTTTGTGCCGTTCTTTTGAAGTGGTCCCCGCCCTGGAAAAGAGGGCCCGTTGTTATTCCCGACCACGTCTGACGAAGCAGGTTTCGCAGAATGGGACGAAAGAATAAAAAGGGGGGTCAGTGGGTGACATCAACTACTGCGGTTTGGCAATAAACATTATGAAGACAGTTTGACCGAGTGTGCGCGTTAACCGTAACCGATGCTGCGTCATGTACAAACAAAACTGCCCGAAAAAGAATCTCGTTCCTATGCGCTTTCGCTGAACGAATATAAAATGAGTGTTTTTGAATTCTTGACATTACAAGCTAATTCCTCAAGATTAAGTCTTCACAAAATGTCGACAGCCCGTTGCCCTTCCGGCCAACTTTTAGGGGTGACGCTCCTTAGGGTGCCGGCCTGTCCATCCTCTGATGGTGTATGTAGCCACCGGTGGCACGTACGCGAAATAGTGGTCTTTACAATGTCCACTGGATGGCGGCACTTGTATATGATAATACATGATGAAAACATGCGTGATGGCTGTACTTGGAGTGTTCACTATATAGACGGATGGACATACAGATAGACAGATAGACGAATGGACATACAGATAGTGTTTCGGCATATTTCTAAACTCTGGCTAAACATGCGTAAGACACCTTGTATACTTCTATATTCTTAAGAAAGAGTAAGGACGCAAATCACGGAGATAAAATAAAAGAGGACAAGATAAAGTGTCGATCTGCTACTGAATTAACTTGCAAAAAAATGGCTTCTTTGCTATATACACGCGGACATGTGGGCAGTTACAGTTGTACAGGATGATGGCGAACAATCTAACGCTTATGACATCACGATACTAATGCACCCCTGCTTTACGCAGCGCGCAGACGCGTCACTGAAGCACACCTCTCGTTTCAAATTGATAAAACACGCGCCCGAAAGTTCACCTGCTCTATAGCGTTCTTGCTCTTTCCAAATATGTGAGCATTGGTAAGGTCCAACCCAGACCTGCTGTGTTCACAGTACATAAGTAAATGAACACTTATCTTATTTTTAATCGTAACTTCGTGTTTCCTTGCCCTATCATAAGGTAGTGTGTGGTCTCGCTGATATTGCGCATGTAAGCAAAACTTCGTAGACCATGCACAACACCACGCAAGGTATAACCACCCTGAATGCTTTCTGCACCAGAGGTGAACATATTATTATTATTATTATTGTTATTATTATTATTATTATTATTATTATTATTATTATTATTATTATTATTATTATTATTATTATTATTATTATTATATGGGGGTTTAACATCCCCAAAACACCACATGAATATCAGAGACGCTGTATTAGAGGGCTCCGGAAATTTCGACACCCTGGGGTTCGTTATAGTGCGCCGAAATCTGAGCACATGGGGCTGCAGCATTCCCACCTCCCTCGAAACTGCAGCCGCCGCTGCCGGGATTCCATCCCGCGACCGGCGGGTCAGCAGCCGAGTGCCTTGTCCAGGCAACGAAGAACTTTTACGGCACTGTGATGCGTAGACAGAGGTGGGCCAAATTCTGTGGAGCTGAAAAACCAACAGGCATCGAGTAATTTGTTCGCATTTTCCTTTGAGTTCAGGGAATACGGCGAGACCTGTGTTTTTTTTTAAATCCACCAGTGGTTTGTTTACGGCACCTTCAGTTTCTGAAAAAAAAATTTCCTCGACCACTAACATCAGAACAAGTGTATCCGGCTGACTTTAACCTCTCTATTTGGTGGTTGAAACTTTCCTGCATTTTGTGACTACGAGACAGCGTCAGCGCAGATTCTAGGCACATTGATGCTATTGCCGTCGCAACAATAAACTTCGTGAGCATCGATTCCTAGGGTGCGAGGTCTTCACGAGAGCGAAGGCAAGTAGACCTAGCGAATGTGTCGTCGACGTGCCACTCTAACAGCGTCGAGGTTAAATAGACAAACTGCAAATCGTCAACTAAAGGACCTCAAGGGTAAAGAAAAGCCCTTTTACACGCTGTTTAAGCAAAAGAACACCGTTCACTGCAGCAGTAATTGTTTCGGAAGGGTTTGATTTTAAGATCACTAAAACATCGTAAAAATATCTAAAGAAATGTGTAGCAATAGTGAAGAGCGAAAAATCAACACCAACTCTCGAGCAATAGCAGCTAGGAAGAAATCGCATAGAAACTGGCGCTACAACGAACCTATGCAGATACATTGTGACTAGATATAGTACAAATAGTCGTTCGAAGAAAGTAAATTTGACAAAGCATTTAAATTGTCAACTGAGATAGCAGCATTACTCTCGAAAGAAAATACTCCAGTCTGCTCAGTACTAGCTCGAACAAAATGGTAACAGTGCCTGCTTGTAATCTCTGTGGCCTAAAACTGCTTCAATGTTCATTTCTGCGGCTGTATTGTTGGCTGGAAAGCTGCGAAATTCTTACGCCTATGGCAAGAACTTGACATATTGTACAGAAACCATTGTACACGTGCACTGAACTTGTATTATTAAATTAGACACAGCTGCAGTGTTGAAGTGTTGCGGAATGTGGTGTATGAAAGTTAATGTTAGACTAGAGACAACAGCGCATGCAGAACCGACGAAGACAGAGGCAGTGATGGCGTTCAACAAAAATGTTTATTTTACATGTGCAATAGTCATTTTTTCTAAATATACAAAAAAAAAACACCCCTGCGCACCAGCTTCTCATGTCGCTCTGGCATCTTTATCTAAAAAGTCAGAGCTGTTCTTCACACAAAGATACGAAATCGTAGCTTACACAATTCCGAAAAGCACGTGAAATGGCGTTGCAGCGATGATTTTTGTTGCTAGAGCCGACTTACGCCGATAAGTTTAGGGCATCTATAAAAAAAAAGTGGTTGGGAAAGTGCACACCGATATGACCTTCGGTCGGATAATTTACGTGGTGTAGTGCTCTTGCAGTCGCTCGTTAATACAGTGGCCACATTGGCCGATATAAATTTATTGAAATTTCCAAGCACATAAAAGAACAACATAAATATTAGAAGTCCGGAGAACATTCTTAACGTAGTGCAAGATTTAAAAAAGGGAGTGCCTACATTCCTGTGATTACCTCGACTTCACTCTTCGGCAGCTCGTGCGCGAAGAGCAAACATTACCTTCTTTCTGCTACAATAAATTACAATCTTCAGGGGATTGATTGATATGTGGGGTTTAACGTCCTGAAACCAACATATGATTATGAGAGACGCCGTAGTGAAGGGCTCCGAAAATTTCAACCAACTGCAGGGTTCTCTAGCGTGCGCCCATATCAAGGCACACGGACCTACAGCATTTCGGCCACCATCTAAAATGCAGCTGCGATTCGATCCCGCGACCTGAGGGTCAGCAGCCGATTACCTTAGCCACTAAATCACCGCTGCGGGGCACAATAATCAGATATATACATGTGAGGGGACGAACTTGAAAGCTTTACCCTGCACTATGGGCGTGAGATATCCCGACAGACTTGGTGAAAACAAGAATCCACAATACCCTTGAAGAGCGTGGCGAGTCAAATCGAACCAGTAACTTAGTTTTGCCGCGTTCAAACATCCTGCACACGTGACTTTCCAAAAGCTGGAGAGGTAATCTGTAAGCAGACTTATTTTTCGTACAGAAACTGATATGTCGGGGGATGTAGAAGCACTTATTAAAACCTGATGTCATACGTGGTGAAGGCGTCATATGATAGAGAAGCGCTGTAGTGAAGGAGTCCGAAAATTTCGACCACCTGGTATTCTTTAACGTGCACCAACATCGCACAGAATACGGGCCTGTGGCGTTTTGCTTATGCAGAAGATCGTTTAAAACATCAAGTATAATTTGCACTGGTACAGTGAAGTCCCAGTGGTTAGTTTGATCCTAAGGAAGTCATGAAGGTACCTAAAAACTGTGTGAATGCTTGTCTCCCACAAACTGCTGACAAGATCCCTGCCTCAGATATGTTCAGTGCTAAAAGAGGTCACATTTCGTGTTACTGAGTAACAAGGATACCAGTAAGCAGGAGGTATAAAATGTATATAGCCGTTCGGCAAGTCAGTATTTCGCGGTTAAGAGAATGTCGTGCTCGACGTGTACGGACAAAATGTGTGTAGGTGACAAGTGCAAATGGGTGAGAAATGTGTTATGACGACTCACATAAACCGAAGATCACCAAAGTATCTCTCCAAGACTGATGTCGTGAATTAGCGATGGCCATTTCAGAAGTGCCGTAGCCGTTGTTCAGTCTAGTGCAGCTCACGGTAGTACGGCTTTGCCAGTGCTACGAATGTCTGGGTCGAGCACATGATGCAAGGTTTCCCTTGCATAACTGTTCCTTGACTTGATGAGGCCTCCGCTTCGCCTTCGGCACGGCGAAGCCAGGTCACAGTGGTTTCGGAGCCAGTTTCAACGTCCACATAGTGGATGTGTATGTAGAAGATGGATTGCAGCTGGCGGGCCATGACTTCCACGACCTTGTGTGCTTTCTCGGCCTGCAGCTTAGTTGTGGTGAGGAGGCACAGGTGTTCAAGGGCTGTGGCAGGGGATAGCAGGTTCTGAAAAGAAATCATGAACAGTAGGCCAGCTTTGTTAAGCACTTCTCCAGCGCTGGTACGTAGTAAGGCTATACTATTTACTCTGAAAGCAAAAAAAAAACAGATGTGGGGCGGTGAGGCAGTTTTTCTCTTGTAAAGGTGCCAGCTTTAATAATGCGCCACTGCGAGAGTGATTGAGCTCTGAAGTACGTACCTCAAAGGACCGCTGACTGAAATTTATGAAGGCGATCTTGACGACAAGAGACCGGAGAGTTGCATTGGTTCGTAGAGCCCGTGAGAGCGCCTTGTAGTCGAAACGCGGCACATCAGAAACATCGATGAACCGAATATGGGACACCTGCAAGCTTCGGAGGAAATTCAAAGAAACCAGATATGGCACATTGCTCAACGTTAGGCGGCCGGCCCGTAAGGAAAACACTTGCGCATCCGCAGGTGCGATGTTCAACTGGTTGGCGCAGGAAAGGCACCTCTTGTGACGGCCGTCCAAGTTCAGGCGTATGTCCAGGTCTTCGACGTCACCGAGCCCGTGAGCCAGGCGGCGCACGGCGCCTTTCGTGCGCAGGCCACAAGGCGGCAGGGAAAGCGCACGGAGGCGCTGTAGAGCGGGCGCGGCCAGGAGCTCCGTGAAGTCGACGCCGCCGCCGAAGTGGAAGGAGCTGACGTTGAGCTCGACGAGGTTGAGAAGCTTGGCGAAAAACTGGCGCACGGCCGCACCGTGCGTTGCACCGACGGTCGGGTACACGACTTGATCGAGGCGTCGGGCGTAGAGCAGTACGCACAGGCTCCGCAAATGATTCCAGTTATCCCAAGAGCCGGCAGTGAAGAAACCCAGATCCGGTGTATCAACGGCCACCACGACGACTGGTTCAACCGGGAAAGCCTGATTCGGTGTCACGGCCAGGCTACGCATCAAGGCGCAGTTGAAGGCCGGCGGCCTCTTGCGGAACACCACGTTACCGTGAAGGTCGATGCAGAAATCCAAGTCCACCGGCTGTCTTGGGTCTGACTGCGCCGTGCACGGTGCCTCGCAGGTGACTGTAAACATCTCAAGATTGAGAAGGTGTCGGACGATGCCCGAGCACGTCGCTGGATTCAAGCCAGATCTGACTTCGTGCACGAAGTGGATGTGCAGTTCTCTCAGGTGTGGACAGTAATTCAGGAAAACCATCAGCACGTTCATGTTGTGTTTGCCCGCGACCTCGACGTACATTTTCCGGATCTTGGTCTCTTTACCCGCGTACAGAGACCGCATGACCCGGATTTTGAGGAGTTCTTCGCTGGCGTGACTCTTGACGTCGACGAGCGAAAAATACAGCTGCGTGACGCTCTGAAGCGACCTAAGTAGACGGTCCAGAAGTATGCTCGCCTTCAGAGGGCAGGCGACGCACGACAGAGTTTGCAGGTTCGGCAGCTCAGACGCGAGTGACAGGAGGAATGCCGGTATGGCGACAATGCAGTTTGATATGTTCAGCGATTGCAGGTTGTGTCGCACTTCGAGTATCTTGTGACCGAGCGTTGCCTCGCTCGCGTTCGGGGGCAACTCGTACGACGACATCGCGAGCGTGCTCGGAGTGACGCACCAAGCTCGATCGACGGCGCGGAACTGTGCTCGGGACGACGGCCCTCCTGACAGGTCGCTCTACGTGTGAGGGCCACGTTGTCTGACACACATATTGCGAGTGCTGTGATCCTATGTCGCCAAAAAACAACCGGTGATGGGGGCGTTTAAACACGTTTAAAAAAGCCTATTCACTTTTGATAACAATCGCTGGTGCCTTTTTTGTCAGTGCTATCATGGACCAGAGAAATCTGAATGCGAATCATGGTGCTACGTATTACTGGTGTTGCAACAAGACAGTTGCATTCGAATTTGTATATTTTGATGATTTACGTTTGGCAAAAGCATTGCTCATTGCGTTTGTTGTTTATCAACAAGAACTCTATTATGAATTATCTATCGGTAACTACTCACGAGTACAACATCACTGTTAGTATATCTTTGCAGTTTTCTTCCACCACGAAGCAGGTGTATTTCTATTCCTCATGATAGTTGATTAGATTTAAGGAGTTTCGGAGTGACCAGATCCTGTTGCGAGCTCTTAATATCACGTGCTACGTAGCGCCAACAAGAAAATAATGGGTGTCCCACACTCGCCGCAATGACAACGGGCAGTGCTCACTGGCGCCACCGTGTTTAAAGTGGACATACATGCCCCCCTAAAGTGGACAGGGGGGGGGAGGGGGATAGCCCCCATGGTAGTCAAGTTGGTAGAGCATCGGACACGTTATTAGAAGGTCGAAGGTATGCTCCCCACCCCTGGCAAATTCCACTTATCTTTCTTCACAATTAAATTACAATTACTTCTAATAACATATTATATACGCCCCGATGCAGTGGTCTAGTGGCTAGCGTACTCGGCTGGTGACTCACAGGTCGCGGGATCGAATCCCGGCTGCAGCGGCTGCGTTTCCGATGGAGGCGGAAATGTTGTAGGGCCGTGTGCTCTGATTTGGGCGCACGCGAAAGAACCCCGGGTAGTCGAAATCTCCGGAGTCCTCCGCTACGGCGTCTCTCATAATGATATGGTGGCTTTGGGACGTTAAAACCCACATATTAATCGATCACCTCATACACATTTCTTGGCATAGTTGTCTGTCAGGTCTTATCAAGATCCTTCCACGTAACTTCTCTTGGTGACTGTTCGTTTTTACGTTCGCGATTACGTATCTGTAAGAGTACATGCGCTTAAGGCAGTGTAGCGGGTTGAGCATGCGCTCAAGATACTACCACGGCCCTTTGGAAATGCCACTCCGTCACAGTAACTGAAATGGCGACGAAGGTGGAAATGTTGTTTTGGGGCTAAGTATCGGCTCCCCAGTTGACCTGTAATTATGTGCGGTATATTCAGTGTCATTTCCATTAGGTACTGGCTTACAACCATGCAATAAATAGCACTCATAGCATACTTAAATGCACAAAAAAGGCATGAGCAGTTTGGTTATATTTTTAGAAAGCCAATTGAATGATCGTGACTTCGCGCGAAGGCGCCTTTTTCGCAAGCTTAAGCAACCCCGAATTATCTTTAATGTTCACTTACTTCGATGAAGTTTTCAATATAGACCAGAATACTTTTTGCCCTTGACCCCACGTTCAAAGCAAGTTCACATAATCTTGACTCAAGTTATCACCTGTTGGTGTGACCAGGGGAGGTAGTTTCGGTATGATTACGTCACTTGTGTGATGAAGGCTTGGGGTGGTGAGATAAGGCTTTAGAGCTTTTTAAATGACGGCCAGTTTTAAAAGTAAAAAAATGGCAGCATATCCACGGAGTGAATGATGGAGAGTGGGGCGAAGCATTCGTCCATCCATGCGTCCGTCTGTGTGACCGTCCATGCGTCTGTTTGTGCGCCCGTCCCTGCGTTCTTTCATGCATCTGCCCCTGCGTCCGTTCATGCGTCCATCCATGCATCTGTTTGTGTGTCCGTTCGTTCATCTATTCAACACTCCAAGTCCCACCATCTCGCATCTTTTTATCATATATTCCCCATATAGAAGCACCGCCATCCAGCGGACATTACAAGGACTGAACGAGAGGTGGCACACGCACACTTTCTTACGGCCTGCGCTTTGGGTCCACTTCCCACCTTTAACCACCTCGAGTTCATGGTATATTCTAGTTCACTGTATTCATGGCACTGCGACCAAACGCTCGCTAAACCTTTCGAAAACCAAGGAGGTTACGCCCAGCGAGTATAACGTAGCAACCTTTCCCTGTCAGATAGGGCTCAATTTGCATGCCAATGGCTGCTAATGAGAAATGAGAGACAGGAGAATTCTGCTTTTACTTTCTTACGGCTTGCGTTTCGTATCTACTTCTCATTTTTAACCACTTTGAGTTCATTCATGGTATATACAAGTTCATTGTATTCATGGCACTGCGGCTCAACGCTCGCTAAACCTTTCTAAAGCTAAGGAGGTTACACCCAGCGAGTATAATGTAGCATCCCTTTCTTGTCCGATAGTGCTCAATGTACAAGCCAATGGCTGCTAATGGAGATCGCAGCGTGCGCGTTGACTAAAAGCCGAATGCTCATGTCTCTCATTCCCCATTAGCAGCCATTGGCATGTACATTGAGCACTATTTTTTATTGTTAAACAACGCACAGAAGAAATCTCTCACTGGAACCACCTTGGAGGTCAAGTGTTATACCTATTTCGGGTATGTGCCACTGGTGGTTACATACGAGGGACGCCCAAGCCACGCCATAAGGAGCTTCGCCCCTAAAAAACGGAAGTAGGTAAAAATATAATTCGGGGGTGTCGGCGCCTCCATGATTTTGGTTAGAGTGGGGGGTGTTATTCCCTTGAAATGGCTATTTTTGGCTTCGTATGCGATGACGAAAGAAATTTCGGGGTTCAGAACATGGCCCTGGTGCCCCCCTTCCTGACTACGCTTCTTGGCTTGGAAAAATCTATGTGCTACCCACAATTTTGATGCTGGCAACTTTGTGTACACCAGCGCCGAATTGCCCTCTAGTATGATAATGTGAAACTGGCGATAAAGACAGAACGGATGCTTTTGAGGTCACCGGTTCGACCTGGCATGCTGCCGTCAACCAAAGAGGACTGTGCCTTGCATGCGACACAAAATTTTGTGTATATATTTCCCGTGCTACTGTGATGATATTTCCCAGACAGTTGGAATCCAAGTCAATCAGTTTTTCCTCCTACAGAAAAATGAAACCGCCACCTTAAGTGAAAGGACGATAAAAGTGAGCCTTGTAACTGTCTCTCAGGGGGAGGACACCTCAACAGTAGCTCACGAGGGGTGGGGGTAAGGAAGAATTAAAATGATATGATTCAAAGATATAGAGATAGAGAGAGTGAGGCGCAGGGACAGCCACATACGGAAGTAAGGAGAAGATAGGAAAGATGGACACGGCCGCAGGAGCCCGAGGACGGGGAACCACTCGGCGAGAGCACTTGTGGCGTCAGGAGTTAGTGTAGGGCGAGCCAGTCGGCCAGAGATGCGAGTCGTCGGATATAGTGCGGGCACAACCAGTCGGCACGAAATCCAGCGAGCGAGTCCGAAAGATGAAAGGAGTTTTGTGCGCGTTCTCGAAATATGTGATCAAATGGCATAACTGATACAAATTTTTCGAGGCGACGCTGGGCCTGAAAGTTTAATCGTGCAAACGCGAGGAAACCTGACCGGATGTAAGGTGTCACTTTTTGTGTTGTTAAAGCGGAACAACAGTATCTCAACAAAACGTGAAGATGAATAGTCGCTTTCGTCCACACTGCAGTGGCTCAACCGGTACAAAATAAGTACGTCCAAGTAAACAAGCCAATTTCGCTCACAAGCCTTCAAGAGGGTAACTTGTTCGGTCCAATGCCACACGGCTTTAGGTTAGTTGAAGAAAGACAGCGCAAAGAAAAAAAATGACGGGGACGTAGAAACACAATACACTATAGGAGCGCTGAACTTACAACTGACATCGTTATCGCCCCAATCACTCGTCTTTACAGCACACCAAACCACGCACACCATTGCAATAAAGCCATCAATGAAAATCATCAGGCAATCAAAAGTACATTGTCACTGAAAGCAATCACGGGTTCAAGAATTACACCATGCACATGCTTCTTTAACCCTATGATAAAATGAACACAAGTGAAAAAATAAATAAGCCATCCCTTGACAAGAATAAAGAAGCAACAGAAAAAAAACAAGAAGCAATCACCAATCTACTATTTTTGAGGCATGGGTTCACTGCAATACCTATGTTTGTAATTGAAGCCAAAAAAATTTAGAGGATAGGGGAAGACCAAGAAAAAACGAATAAAAATGAAATGACCCATTCCCTTGAGTGGGTATGAGCCATGCTTTTAGGCAATCATCATCATTATAGTAATAATAATATTCATCAGATGAAGCAATCTATACAAACCCTTTGAGATATTGAATCTCACCATCAGCGAGCGAGAGGAATGGCTTGCATATGGAACTGTCCTCGGCTTCCTTGATGAAAAACGCTTCCATGATTTCACGTTATGCTTTGCCATTCGCCTTCTTGAAAAAAAAAATGATTTATATATGGGGTTTAACGTCCCGAAACTACCATACTTTTAAAAAAATGTATGTTGTAAAAATGGATCCATATCTGCACTTTTTGCAATTAAGGGTTCTCGCTTTGTTAATCACATTCAAGTTGTGTTCCATCCCTCCCTAATTGCAAAAACTTCCGGTTAGCCCGATATACTGGCGTTTACAAGTAGTAGTTTCTAAACCACATTGTAAACGCATCGTGTGAAGCACGTTGATTGATATGTGGGGTTTAACGTCCCAAAACCACTATATGATTATGAGAGACGCCGTAGTGGAGGGCTCCGGAAATTTAGACCACCTGGGGTTCTTTAACGTGCACCCAAATCTGAGCACACGGGCCTACAACATTTCCGCCTCCATCGGAAATGCAGCCGCCGCAGCGGGGATTCGAACCCGCGCCCTGCGGGTCAGCAGCCGAGTACCTTAGCCACTAGACCACCGCGGCGGGGCCCGTGTGAAGCACGTTCTGTGCTTTGTAGTACATTGGCGTCGTGAATGTATTTGTGAATTCATCGCACATAATCGAATCTTTATTTTCCATCGCTTATCAGGCGTAGTTTTTCTTGCGATGCTTGGTTGATGTAACAGTTTCTCAACATGCTCGATACTGAATGTGAAAATGGTGGCGGTTAACACAAGTAAACACCTGAATCTTAATGACCCAGGAGGCGTTTTCAGCTCTAGTGGCTAAAGTATTCGGCTGCTGACCCGCAGGTCGCGGGATCATATCCCGGCTGTGGTGGCTGCTTTTTCGATGGAAGCGAAAATGCTGTAGGCCCGTGTGCTGAAGTTTAGCTACACGTAAAGAGCCCCAGGTGGTCGAAATTTCCGAAGCCCTCAACTACGGCGTCTATCATAACCATATGGTGGTTTTTAGGCGTTAAACCTCACTTATCAATTAGCCGCTTTAAGCAGCGCAGCAGTAGGGATGCGTTGAACTTCGTACATGCAAATGTTGCTCCTCGGTTGTAGTTGAGTAAAAAAGTCGATTGTTCAGTGAATGCGTTTTCCTCGGGATTTAGTCGTATTACTTGCCAGATATCTTGGACATG
Source organism: Rhipicephalus annulatus (assembly GCA_013436015.1). Lineage (NCBI taxonomy): Eukaryota > Metazoa > Arthropoda > Arachnida > Ixodida > Ixodidae > Rhipicephalus > Rhipicephalus annulatus. The sequence continues at coordinate 142,387 of WOVY01009331.1, forward strand.
GCGGAAAGAAGAGCGATAACAAGCGTGCTTTGATAATGACCAGCACTGTTTCAATTTTATTCTGGCGGGCCTGATACTGCATGCCAATGGGGCGTGGTTACCTTCCTGTGGCAATGCCCCGGGAACGTTATCACTCTGTTCACAACACAGCAAAGTAGAACGCACTGGCACAGGCAGTCTACAGACTATTTTCGCACCATCTTGTTCGCCACTTTACGTAGCCCTGGCGGAAGTGGCAGTTTGTTGTCCCGGAAGAACCGCATCAGCTCCCTGGCCCGCGCGTGGTCATCGGATGCTAGGAACGTGTACGTCCGGCCCCTCCCATCAAGTCGAACCGCGTGACCATAGCGGCGTCGGTAGTCACTCGAGTGTACCGGGTGGTCATAACTGACGACGAAGCGAACGCGGTCCAGCTCTACAGGCTTGGTCGCCATGTCGGTTGCTACCAGGACAGACACCTCGCCTGAGCGCAAAGAGTTCAATGCCTCTTCGTGTTCATGATCCGTCTTTTTCGCGTGAATACCGACAGCCGGCCAGCCCTGAAGGCGCAAGATTGACGCAAGGTGTTCTACCGTCTGCTGCCTCTCGACAAATACGATGACCTGGTCAGTGTCGTCTCTGTGGATGTCCTTTAACAGGCTGACGAGTTTGTCCACCTTCTCAACCTTCTCACATATGAGGACAACATGCTCTACACGCTTATTCTGCTGCTCCTGCGTCGCTGTGCCGACGCTGATGTTGACGGGATCATTGGTGAATTTCTGCGCTAGTTCCCACGACTCCTTCGTTGCGCACGTCAGTTTAATGAGCGTCTGTCGGTCCGGTCGTATGTTGTCCGCAATCGCACGAAGATTCTTGCCGAAGCCCATTTCCAGCATTCGGTCCACATCAGCCATAGCCAAGAGTGTGCAGCGGCCCAGATTCACCTTGCCTTCCTCCACGAATGCTGTGAGGCGACCTGGAGTCGCGACGCAAATATCAGCACCTTTCTTCAGCTGCTTAATCTGCGGAGGCTTGGCGTCACCGGACAGAATATACATCGTTCGAATCCCCGACTCCTCGATAAACTCTTGAACAGCGGCTCGAACCTGTAGAGCCGCTTCTCGCGTCAATGTTAGAATCACAACAGTAGGCCCACGATCGCCCAGTACTGACGGCTGATGCTTTGCATGGACGAGGGCTGGAACGAGGTAGGCCAGTGACTTCCATTTGGAGGCTGTGTGATCAACGGCCACGACGTCTCTGCCACTGAGCGCCACAGGCCAGCACTGAGCTTGCAATGCGGTCAGCGACGAGTCAGAGTTGAGTTTCTCGATTGCCTTTGTTAAGGATTCCGAGAGGCCGGCTTCGTTTACGTGCAGGATGGACTTGGGCACATCGCGTCCTGTGACGATTATCTCGTTAGCGTTGCGGTACGCCTCCACTTCTTCGGAGGACCTCTGGGCAGTCCGGGTATGTTCAGTGTAAAAATCCCTCTGGTACGATGGCAGGGGAACGTTGCTCCAATCCGGAGGGCGTAAGTTGCGTGCCGCCCAGCGGTTCCGCGCGCTGGGATATGGCTCGTATCTTACGGGGAACTTTGGTAAGTTGACTTTGTTGCGGAGTTGCCGATTCCTGCTGCTACGTGTTTTGCCGCGCTGGACGTTTGCTTCCGGGGCCCCCTTCGTTCGGTCCATTGCTCGGTACCACAACGTATCTGGGGAGCATGGTAGACGGCGGCTCGAGAACGATCTCTTGGTGCGTTACCACATGCGGGCCTGCGCTTCGCGTACTACTCTTTCCCGGGATTCTTAGCTCGCTCGTCGGACGTGCTCGAAAAATATCCCCTTAGTTCCAAGAGCCTGTCCTCAGGGCGTGCCTTCTTCGTCGTCCAGCCTTCGTACCGCCAAGGAATGGTTCTTACCCACTACTGCAGGGCTTTCAAACATGTGGCCCACTTGCCTCTTGCTTGGTGCTCGCGGGCTGCAAATGTCTTCAGTCCACATTTTAAAAAAAATTTTCTCAAGTAGTAGTTCCGCAAGTTACGCAAGCTTGACTGGTCTAAACCATTTTCTCGTGCGACACGCCATGCCCTAACGATGTGTGGAAGCATGTAGATGAAACAAGAACTACAGCCCACAGTGAACGAGCAGACTTTAGTCATTTGGGGGATTGATATCGCCATGTAGTTGAAATCCTGGCAAAGAATTTCCTTCAGAAATGAGCTGCATATGACACCGGGGAAAGTTTATTTTTCCTTTCACATGAAAACGTTTGTTGACAATTTGCGCAAATTTCTATTCCCCACCTGTCCCGCTATTACTTTATTTAATGTCTTGGCCCTAGTGCGATAGTTCGCACATGCAGCATTTAATTTTAGACTTAAGTTGCATTGAATATGTTGAGATTCATAGTCCTTGAAGATTTTGCCGCTTGGTTCTTGGTCATATCTTTTTCGTATGTGAGCGCCTTCCATGACAGATGAACACCACCACCCCCTACCTCAACCACCACTGCCATCATCTTCATCATCATCAGTTGCAAACAAGCCTGTGTCCCGCTCGCTCGTGCGAGTTTCAGACCCCTGCACTACAGTGTATTTTAAACTGATATTGAATTGAATCTGATATTGATAGTGTATTGTGAATTACATGTATTCACCAATCTACTATATTGAAGTTTTGAATTCAAGGAAAACCCTTCGAAACATAGTGCCGCATACGATGCCCACACGGGACCGATTTTCAAGGCTCTGAAATTATTTCAGTTAAGAAGCTATATCGCACAATTTTAAACAAACGTTAGTTGGCGACGAAAAACAACGACGCATTTTCAACACTCAGGAATTTCCAGCGCTAACTCACGCTGAGTTTGTGCGGAATTTGCGGGTTCGTGAAGTCTGGAGATTACCCAGAACGCGAACCAATTACGAAACTCGGATGTTGAAATACCAGTTACCAATAATACTCAATAATTCCGAGCAACATACGCAACACCTCAATGTGCCTAATTGGCATCTGTATGACGATAAAAGTATCTGTGAATGTCTCCCTCCCCTTTTGTTATCACTGTGTATATTTTTCTTTTTATTGTTTATTTTTTAGTTTTGTTAGCTCATTTATGTTGTTCCAGTGAAGAGAACCGCCATGTGCGTTTTACTAGCTAATTTTGTTTCATTTGGCTCTAATAGCCTAATATTGTTGTTTCAGTGAAAAGAAGTGTCATGTGGGTTTTATTAGCTCATTTATGTTTTTTGCGTACATTCCTTTTTCATTTTATTAGCTCATTTATGTTGTTCCAGCGAAGAGAACTGTTATGTGATCGTTTTTTGCTTGACTTTATACTCTGTATAATACGCTTGCCAAGCCCGGGGTTATGGACCCTGTCAAGCCCGATCTATGGATTTTTGTCTGTACCCAGCAAGCCTAATTGATTGTCTTTGAAGCTGCGAATAAACCCTGGTTGATTGATTGACTGATAGAATTTAGAATCGGATTGCATTCTTTGGAGACATTTCGTTCCATGACATTAGCAAGGGTGCTTGTGCTTTATTTCGGGAATACTTCTGATAGAGGGTGAAAAAATTTCTTCGCGACGTTGCATTAAGTATATCTCCCGGTTGTACCATTGAGGTCCTGACACCTTGAAGCTCTCACTGTGTGATTCCCCGTCATCGGACTTCTTTGACCGGCTTCCAACTTTCCTACCCCCTTCTTTTTCTGTCGCTTGCCTGTCGCATTTATTTATCTATATATTTCCACTATTGTTTTTATACCCACTTCCCCCCTTCATTACTAGGCACTGCGCCGTGTCACCCATGAGGCAGATAGAAATTGGGTGCCTTTCTCCTCTTCTCAAGAACCACTCACTCATTAAGGCGCATGGACAAGTTGAAGAGCTTGGCATAGCTATAACTGCACAATGGTGACTTGGTATACAGCACAGACGATGCTGCGAATCGCGCTACTTTCCTCGTGTCGTCATACGCAGTTTTCGCCTTGCCTTCTAATGATGTACCGGCAAGGAATAAAGAAGACGCAAAGTGATGATGACAGAACAGCGAAGCTTCCTTTTTAAAAACGATAGTCCTTCTGACAATACTCCAACATAAAAACATTGGTATGTGTGAGTCTTTCTGTCAGTCTGGTTGTCACTCGAACGATTGAGCCACCCGGCCAATTAGTTTAAGCACCTCTTTAACGCCCAGCCATCTTGATCTGGTGGAGGCGTTCAGACTTGTGAACATTGTCGATCACAAAGCAAATATTACGCACGTCTGAGGCGCAACGTCAAGACGAAAGTATCAAATGCTGTGTTTCTTTATAGAAAACGCATAAATACGTAATTTTAAAGACGGTGTGCTGTTTCGTACGCTGCGCTGTCAATGCGATGCTATGCACATAAAAGGGATGTTTCCCACGCATCACTAGGAAGGTACAGTGCTGCCACCTACGAGTGCACTCGCGTTTTACACAAGCTTCTACCTTTCGACTTTACTTCCAAGATGGCGTCCACATCTCACGCGGCGCCTCCAGACAAGACACTATTGTCTTTCGAGGGCATTTGCAGCGAACTGTGAAGAAACGCGGCCAATTTGTTTCTTTGTTTTACTTAGAGTCATCGAAACAGCGCTACGGCGAAAGCCACAACTGCCCACGACCAGACGTCACCGGTGACCAAGCGAGGTGCCATGTTGCACGCTTCCGTGAAGCATTGGCACACCTGGAGGTACATTCCCGGCGGGTAGTAGCTGCGGCAGGGCTCCTCGTGTGTGTCCTTGAGGTAGGCGCACGAGCGAGACACCCGGTTCGGCATTTCGGGCTTGTACACTGGGGCAAAACGCGTGTATAATTGACTGTCCATTGCTATAACAACGAAACCAAATTTCCTATATGCAGGTTATAACTACGTGGCATTACCCGCATAATGCCACGAGGACTGTTACAGCAGTTCTTTCGATAATACACTGATATGTTTTTTAAGCGTACATAAGAATAGACACTCGACCGAGTTCGTAAGCTTAGGTGATTGTAATTATCATAAAAACAGCACAAGGAGAATGAGACAATACGAGTGCTCTTCAGCAGAGACGGCCAGGAATCTTAGCCAGGAATGTTGGTCAAGAGAGACTCTTGAACTGTAGTGAAGGCTACTGTTCTCGTGCGAAAAGAACGTGCCGCAAGGAATGTGCCATTTTCGCGTCAGAAGCAGCCAGAAATTGCTTGTCTTTTATTCCTCGATCCCACCTGATCATGCAGCAAAGAGTCCCGAACTGGCAAGAAATCTCAAATCTCGATACTGAATGGCTTGAGTGCCGACGGAACCTGTGGGTGAGTACTTCATATTTTGCAATTCCACTGTGTACTTTCTACCCAGCCTGTGGCGACAAGACAAAAAAAAAAGCACACGGATGCTAGCGTAACTTTACTGAAGCTGTGCGAGTAAAAAAAAGTGACTGGAAATTCGCAAAGCAGCAGAGCTGGTAATGTGATTCTAACTTAAAAAACTGTTGCAACGCCTCTTTATGGAACAGTTCAGTTACCTGTTCGTGCAGCGAAGACACCTTAGCTATAGAGAATGGCAATAACATATTAGCTAACAAGCAAGACAATACGCTTCGGTGATCAATAAATACTGTAACATTCATACATCAGTCACTAGAACAGTTTTATAGGTCGCCAATTCATTTTCCGCTTTTAATACCACATTTGAACCTTTTGCGTATATAACACATATGCTACAGAAGCCATTACGTCTCATGCAACATGATCCAGAAGCGTGCAGCGAAGTAAAATGAATCTATGGCTTTACATCTCTAAGACCACGAATGGTGCGACTATGTGGCACGACACAGTGAACTGTAGCTGGTTTAACAAACTGGCGTTCTATAGTGTGCCATTCCGTCTATGCACGTATGCCAATCTGATGTCTGAGAACAACTATCGAACCCGCGTCCTCGAACTCAGTATCGGAGCCCCATATTCACTATATAAGCTGCCGCGGTAGGTCCTGCGCCTGACCCGGTAACGCAGCAGTACAACAACAATAACCACGCCACGATTATGAGAAACGCCTTAGTGGAGGACTACGGAAATTTTGACCACTTCCGGGGTTATTTAACGTTACCTGAATCTAGGTACACGGGCCTCAAACATTTTCGCCTCCATCAGAAATTCAACTGCTACCACCGGGATTCGATCCCGTGACCATCGGGTTAGCAGTCGAGTGCCATAACAATTATAACTACCTTAACTACCAAGGCGCGGGCTAACGCAGCAGTATGCTCCTGTTGTTAGAGATGAATTCGTACTAATGGCGTGAGGTGGGTATCAATCGTGGACTGCGATAACTTACCAGTAATTCAATAACCAGCCTATTTTTTTATTAAACAGCCTGGTAACGAATAGCTCTTAGGCAAGATAACCGCAGGTCACTAAAGGTTGTTGACTGGATTCCGAAACTAGGCAAACACGTGAGAGGGAGACAAAAAATCCGATGGGCAGATGAGATTAACAAATTTGCAGGTATAACGAGGCAGCAAAAAAGCACAGGACCGGGTTTGCTGGTGAAACATGGGAAACGTCTTTGCCCTGCTGTAGGCCTAGTTCGGTTGACAATAATGACGACGAATTCCGAATGCCAAAGCGCTACTCTAGAATACGAATGAAACGCACAACACGATTGTTGTGTTCTGGGTTGTCGGTTTCTGTTTCGGAATGACATGTGAGGATGCCAGGGGGCGCCGCTCTGGCATCCAGGATTTCAAGGCGACTGTAAAATAAAAGGAGTGTGCGTTGGGTAACCGTGGAGTGCGGTTGTTGTTCTTCTCTTCGGCGCTTCGCGCCAACCCGCGTGTTCGGGCTGGTCGGCGTCCCCGCCGGTCGCGTTCGTCTCCGTCGGCCGTCTTCTCCTTCTGCTTCGTCGGGACTAGCCAGCCTCCAACACAGCAACAACCATTGCTTGATAAAAATGACGCAATGCCAAAATAATGCACGAAATGAGTGTATGAGTCAATTATAAAATACGCTACGATGGCAGAAAATCGTTCCTCTACTTTCTTTTTCGATAGTTTCTCTCGTGTATGATACAAAAAAAAGGGCTGACGTCCATGGGGCAGATCGAAGGCTAAAAATACGAAAAGTTCGCAAACAGGGTATGGGTGCTAGAATGGACGTATTGACATGCGGGTTCGTGTTGATCCGTTTTCAGCAGAGGTTCCATAGAGTCGCTCTCGCACGAGATGGTCCACCTCTTCTACGCCACTCGAAACAAAATACCCATACCACACTCGTGGACTGCTTTTCCTGGCAACGAAGTGAAAGATACTAGGCGGGAAATTCCGCACATGTGTCACTACGCGAAGTAGTCTGGTATTCCATGAATTTCGGACCACTGTGGAAAGCGATGGCTCTGCGCGACAAGCGTTTCATACCGAAGCTGACACCGCTTGGCGTTCGAGATACACGCAGAGGGCGTGGCTTTCGCACACGTTCAAAAAACGTGAAGTGACAATAAATAAGCTAAAACAAATGCGAATATCCTGCTGATGTGAGCTGCGTAAAGTGTCAAAGAGGTACACGCAAAAAAAAAGAAAAAAAGAAGGCAGTATTTTTCATATCACACGTAGAAAATAAAAACACAATTGTAGGAATACATTCATTAGGGGTATGATACGCACGATTTGGCCCTGTAGTCTTCACTGCATTGCCAAGAGTATAGCATAGGTCGCAAGTGAACTTAGTGCTTCATCATTACATTGTAGCACAACGCCTAAGCTTGGTTATCATCGTCGCGTGACAGTTGTTAAAGAGACGAAATATCAACCAATAGAAGTTCCACTCACTTTCGAGCCAGGTCTTCCGGCAGAAGGGCTGGTAGTCGCTGTCGTTGTACATCGGGGGCGGCACGCACTCCGTGATGTACTTCTCGGGCGAGCTCATGCAGTCCGCGTTGTAGACCGAGTTGCACACCGAGCAGGTGAACGCCTGGGCCACGTCTGCAGGGCAAGCGAGGAAAGTGACGTCAGAATAACTACTACGAGAATTATTCTCGAATGCTACTGTCAGAATGTTACTACGAGAGTATCCGAAGGCTACGATACAATAAAGGGGCGCTGAAAGAAACACCAATTTTTCTCCCATTACCGCATTTTCCTTTCACAGTTGTGAAATAATCGTGCTTACCGCGAGAAGACGCTTGTTGAGCGAGAAAACGCACGAAGAAAAAAAATTCCGCCATATCCACGAAGTGAATGATGATGAGTGGGCGAAGCTCCGGAGGTAAACCTGGTAAACCATGAATCCTCTGTACATTTTGCCCACTCGATTTTATTACATCGCTCCCCCTAGCGTACGTCGCCGCACTAAATCGAACGATTGCCTTCAACCAATGACACGCGCCATATGTGACATCATTCCTATTTTATAAGATCTCGCGTCTTTCATCAACTACAAGTACCGCTTTCTAGTTTATAACATCTTGCATCTTTTCATCATCAGCTACAAGTACCGCCATCTAGTAAACACTACAAGAACTAAACAAGAGAGTGGCTACATACAGGAGACGGTACCGCCATCTAGTGAACACTGCAAGAACTAAACTAGAGGTGGATAGATACAGGGCACGGTACCGCCATCTAGTGAACACTGCAAGAACTAAACTAGAGGTGACTACATACAGGCTACAGGGGACGCACAGCCCACGCCCTAAGGAGCTTCGCCCCTAAAACAAATGTGGATGTGGCGACGACACCTGGATGTTCCCGCACGAGTGAACCTGAAGTGATATTCTGACGGCGTCCACTCAAAGCTGCGTATTTTCCATTATTAATTATACCGTTCGTTGAGAAAGCCCAGAAACTGAGCACGTCAAGCTTATGGAATTTTCCTTCGAAGAATGTCGCAAAAATTCGGAAAATACTCATTCCAATCCGTGATGTTCTGATAGGAGATTTACGCACAAAATGTAACGATGCTACGTTCTTTTTGATCTTCCCATGTATTAAGAAATATATGATACTGAAATTAACGTCCCAACAGTGGCTACACTTCATTATTGTGAACCAATTTATTGTTTGACTTTAGTGTCTAAGCCAAAATGCCAAGACATTCACAGTCACGACTGCTGTAGACTTCTTATATGGTTAGTTGGCGCATAATCTTGAGCCACTGGGCCAGCCGAACGCTTAGAGTGATGGAACACAGAATGGCTGGACTAAGAACTGGTGGTCCAATCGTTGTGTGCCACTTCTGCCTCCTGAGGTTGTTCTCCAAGGGATACTGATGCAACAGCGCCCATACGACAGAGAAGAATTCTTCACACGCTGTGGGAAGGTGGACAGCAAAGTTAAAAGATGTGACACAATGACTTCAGCACACTGTTTCCTGGTAGTCTACAGACTCTGCAGAGTGCTCGGGTATGGAGGCCTTCCCCACTGCGCTAACACCTATGCTTATATGCCTCTTACGGTGAAAATGACAGCCCTTGTTGCGTATTGCACAGAAAGTCTATCGAGAAACACCAGAATTTTCTTTTCCATTACCCCATGACACTGTTCTCAAGTAAACAGCGTGCAACATTTACACATTTATAGAAATAGAAATGAGAGTAACTAAACATCTCGGAAAGCTCGTGCAAATTTTGAAACCAGACGGCCAGGAATTTCGATGAACGTGGTAGCTACATTATCCATCGTAGTTTTGGTTTTCGAGCAGTTGGAACTAAAGAAGCGCCACTCGTATAAACCACGGGGCCACCTCGGAGTGAATGGTGTGCTGAGATGAAACGGTGGTCTTTGACGTCATGTTGATCCCACACAGTGGCTAGTAATACTTTGCAAGAAGTCCGGTCTGAAAGTTTGTAACTTGTTACATTGCGTAGTCTGCCGTAGGCTTACACCTTCAATACTTGACACAGAGTGAAACGTGTGGGCGATATTTGTTTCTCCGATGATCTCGCGCGATTTGCCCGCGACTACAAGAACCAGTGAAAGAGTATTGTCACTCACGAGGCGACAGAGCCAGCACCACAAGAAGACAGGCGATGAGTGATGGACGCGGAGAGAACCAGCAGGCGGCCATCTTCGATCGCTTCTTCTTCTCGCTAGCGCGCGACCGCATCTTCACATGCTTGAGCCTACAGTGAGTGCAAGCCTCGAAAACAAAACCCGAAGAAATAAAGATTTACACAGCACCATGTTTTCAGGTGAAAACCTTAGAAGCCTCATCGAAAATAGAAGCTGACCGCCAGAGTGGATGGCTTGGACACGATTGATGATAAAAATGGTCATTATGAAATCACAGATGATGATGGTTATGATGTCATAACACGGCATCATCGCTTAGTCGAAGGATGGGCTGATCATGGAGGTAATGCAAAACCAGGTGAGGTGCAGAACGCTGTCGGTGCCTTCAGTCTCGAAGAGGAAAAAAAATCCCGAAGCAACGCAAGGCTTAAAGCAGCAAAGCGGTTTGAAAACTGACCTGGCTGCATCTAGGTTTCTTCTACGCCAATGCTTGGGTTTATTTCTAGGTGAAGCCATGTTGTTTATACGTTGGTTCTCAGAGGAGAGACGCAGGAGTCAAATCACAAACAACCACAGCCACGACGCGGATATCGAAACTACTGAGACAGAAACATGCCGTTCAACACGTGGTTTGTTCAATGACTGCGCTGTTAAATATAATGAATGGTACCGATCATCTTGTGAAACACGTAAACTAGAAGTTGCAATTACGAAGCTGTGCTGCAGGTGCCGAAACTGAATTTCCGCCAACACAGGTGGCTCTTTCTCCCATGTGCACGGCTTTCTCAGGAGAGCTAACAACAATGGATCATTATTTTTTTGACCTGTAAATGATTTACTACAGCCGTAGATCAAAGTAACTAAGTCCTTTACGTCCTGTAGGAATGAATTTATCCACGCCAATGATTATGTCTTTCAAGCATCTATTTCTGGGTTTGTCGGTGTGAAGGTTTGAGCGGTTGAGCGGAATTATCTGGCTGAAACCAAACGACTAGCAAATCAATCTATATCATTATCCTTACGTGTCGACATATGCATAGCATTTATTGTTTATTTATTTAGATTTTTAAGTTACGTTTACTATCTATAAGGTATCCTCTATTACTATAAAAAAGATTTATAGTTGGTTAATTTCCGTGAGCATCAAAATTTCATTATAAGGCTTGTAACATTTTCTTTCATTAACCTCCATTACAATAAACTAAATAAGGCTTCTTAAGATCACTCTATTATCATCCAATCCCCCACAGTGAGTATGAGCCACAAGGGAAGGTCAACAAAAACAAGAACAATACCGAGAGCTTTTGGAGTTACGGGGGGATCAATACATTACCTGAGAACAGGTTGCAGAGGGAGATAGTAAAAATGGCCTTGCAGGTTTCTTGGGCTATTTCCAAAGAAAGGTGCCCTGTAATATTTTGATCATTATCTATCTACTTCGAGTGGTCATAACAGCAGCCAAAACGAGGTAATCTAGCAATTAAGACTTTTCCGGCCTTCTTTGAAAAATTATTTACTTCGGTTCATTTGTAACTGTCTGTCCCATAAAACAATGTAAAAGAAATGCCCTAGCTGCAATATAAAAAAAAAGTTGTACAAAGTGTAAATTAAGTGCGAAAATGTACAAATCGTTCACCAAAACTCACGACTAGCTTTACGAGTGTAAAAATATTTGCTCCTTCATAAACGGTTCGAATGATTCGAAGACAATATATATAGGGCTAAGTCTCATATTTACAAATTATGCAATTTCGATGAAATAACTACAATCGTTGTTATTAAAAAATGAGGCTGCCAATTTCAATATTAAGTTGCACTTTCCATCACTAAGGTTGACTATGCCGATGAGAAATCGCTGCTTTCAAGATAATTGCTTCCGTCGACGTCATCATCGCAAAAAAAAAAGTTTTTTTTGAGGGCTGCTTCATTGTAATTTATTATTGGTGGTTTAGTCGGTGGTGTGCCATACGTATTGGGGGTATATATTAGAACGGTCTGATTGAAATTTTAAAGGGGAAAGAATGCTGTTTCTGTGGTGAGTTTTAAATTCATTCTTGGAAGGGTAGCCGTAGTGAACATGAACTAAAGGAAGCCACACTGTCGGAAACGGTCTAAATACTGTTTTTTTTTATTGACAATCCACCCTACCTTTTGCCGCATGGATTCGTGTGTGAGAACCACACATAAAAGAGGACAGGGAAGTTCAGAATGAGCTGCTCTTTAAATATCTTGCTAAGGAAGTATTTCATTTTTTCATTCATTCATTCATTCGAGGTTTTATTTTTCAACTAATTTACCAGTCTTGTTTTACAGACCTTTACTTTATGCATTTTGCCGCCGGGTTCTCGACCCATCCCTTTTTGTGGGCGAGCGCTACCCATACAACGTTACCAACGTCATCACAACCACCACCACCACCACCAATTTATTATCACGAATTCTTCCCCTGAAAATTGAATCGGTGGTGTGCTGATACACTTTGCCCATTCGATAACTATGGTCATTGTTTCTACAATTTTGCGAGCACACTTGCTGTTGTGGCGGCTGATTAGACTACATTTTGAATATGCAGGCGAACACCCACGCTCGTTACAAGGTGTGGACAGGTGCCCATCCCTGCACCGAGCTACGGTTTGTTTGTGCTCCCGTGAGCGATCATTCATAGATCGGCCCGTTTGGCTGATGTATTCCCCGTCATATGCTCGGGGTAAACGATGTACCTAGCCTTCTGCGCTTGGTACGAAAGGATTTCGGGGCTTTTTCTGGTATGTTAGACTTTTATTGACAGAGTTGGTCATCTTAAACAGATGGCTTAATTTTCGAGTGCTTAAAAAATCAGGTTGCCATAAAAGTGTTTTTCTGTTAGCAACATTTAGAATTCTGAAAAAAAACGAATGATCAGAAAACTACAACAGAGATCCATTGACTTTTCCGCCTAACCATATGTCTTAGACTAAGTTAAAAGAATGTCATTCCGAAATAAAATAAAGACACACTCAGTATAAGATTCCACCAGATGCCACTACATGGAATACGTCAATATAAAGTTGTCTAAGTATGATTTTGCCGTTTTAATGCATGAGGGCTTCATAAAGTTTGCCAAAAAGAAATTTCTTCGATTGCTTTTGTGAAAATGTACTCCAGGGCAGTGCTACAGAAACTTGACGGTATGAAAGAAGTAGGTGCGCGATTTACAAGAAGTATTCGACCGCAATATTTTGTGTTGTAATTATTTATGGAGTGCCTAACAATCTGTTCGTGCTCGGCACAACAATTTTGCTCGGTGGTATACATAGCTGGCGCTGTGTACTAAGTGAAATTCTAGTGACCTTGGCCTGCGCATGCGCCCAGAGATATTACTCCTCCTCTTTGTCTTGCTGCTCTATTTTTTTGAGTTCGTAAAAAAGTTTGCCAGCCTTTTACACACTTTTTAACAATTGAGGACGACAGTTTACAGCCGTTACAGAGTGTGTATGAGTTTTTGATTTTCTGCACTTTGTGTAATGTATAAGGCCGTAAAATCGCGGGTCAGACAAATTCCGTGACATAAGCAGCCACCGTGACATTGACTCGCATTGAATTATTTCGACGTTGCCAGTCATGTGTGTTTGAAAACGAGGTTCTGATCACACTCACGCACGAACAATAGCCTTGAATTCAAAGTTTGAAGAGCCGGTAACCTTCACAACTCAGAGGCGTCAGGTTCATTTTCTTGGAGCCGTGATGTGTTTATGAAAGCGCAAGTGATTGTTTTTTGCGCCCCCCCCCCCCTCTTTCTTTCATCTCAGTGGTCGCGCTTTTCTTTTTGGAGATCCGAAGGAGACATAAGCAACAACTGAGGCTGCCCCAGAAGGAATTTCTGGTAAGGCAGCACCAGAAGGAATGTTCTGGTGCTGTCTCAATTGTTATTTTGCGAACGAATGTGCGCCACTTCACATATTTGTGGGACCGGGAGGCAGCGACTATATATATAGAGGCAAAAGCGTAGGCGAAAGCACCGCTGTTTATCAGCGCCAAATTGTACCCTGACCATGCGGCGGTCGTGTTCGGGACACTCTAGGGTGGGTTTTGCTTTTTCAAGGAGTACTGACAGAAAATTTTGAAAGGCGATATTGTTTGTAGGATATGTTTGTGAATCTTATCAACAGAAAACAGAAAACAATTAAAATCAATTTTAATGCGCCTATCAAAGCAACGGCCTCCTGCATCATGAATTTGTGTTGACAGTCACGGTCGCTGTCATCACTCTCTCACGAAAGACCCCTTAGCAGAGAGAAGAAAATCTTCTTCATGGACGTGCACATGAATACAAAGAGTGGTGTCCGTTCTTGCCGGGGAAGTGCTTTTCGGGGTGGGTCTGAGGAGGGGTCCAACATACTTATACAATATCCCGGAGGAGACTCTAACCGCACCAAGGAGGCGTCCGTGAAATAAAGCTGTCGACGCAGTGTTCACGTACCCGTGATGTTGTGTGCTCACGTAGCCAACCAAGTTTACAATAAGACCGCTCTAGTTCACGCCTCACTCGGTGCTCCCTAAAATTGCAACTACGTCTGGCAGCTATAATGTTCTCTCCAAACAATTACTCACCACGAGCTTGATTAAGTGGGTCGGTAGCTACCTCTTATAATGAAAAATAAATCATCTCTTCAATGTCTGGTGTAAGTACAATAGAAGCGTCTGCACAGCAGTTTGTGAACTTCCTAGAGACTCAAGAAGGTTTGCCTGTTAGGCTTTTACTAAAGGAATTCTAGTTCCGCTAAATGATCATTTATTTATTCATTTCAACTAATAGATCTTCACCTACTTTATACGAAGGTAACCTTATGTCTGTCCAATTCTATATTCCTTAGATGGCCGAATAATTATTTTTTCGTAATCAAAATTTCAAATTCCGTTTTCCTCCTTACATTAGCCACCGGTTTAATGGCCAATCCCCTGTAGTGGCTACGAGCCAAAACATAGGAGCAAGCAAGCAAGCAAGGAAGCAAGCAAGCAAGCTGTTTTAATGCTGCTCCGCTCCCCTTAGTATTCCTCGTCAAAATAGCTTCGGAGCGCTTTTCTCTGGTTTTCAATCACACAGCGAACCGAAGTTCACCAGTGAATACGCATGGCCACTTGTTTTACGCAATAGTGCTATATTTTCACAGACATCGTGCCATATGAACACGTCTCTACCCATGCGTACTCTTCTTTCTAAAGTTGTGACACACAACGTACAAGGAGGCTGTGACATCCTCTTCGGGCAATGCCCAGACACACAGTTAACATCTTTTCTTTTTCGAAATAAAAGCAACGACGGCCGATGAAAGATCCTTTACATTACAAAACAGCGTGTTGAAGTGAGCTCTCAAGCAACGGATACTTCCGGGATGTCACCATGCTGGGCCTCCGTGGCTCTCGGCGTATCGGTCCATCGCGACGAAGGCAACATCCGCGCAAGGCCCGCAGTGCCGCCGGATATGCGACATGCCCTCAATCGCGGCAACGGCTTCTCCGGGCGAAAGCTTGGCCGTGGCCAACTCTACGCCAGCGATGTGAAATGCTCACTGCGGCTGCGTCTGGAGATTGTGCCCGCCGCGGCTAAGAACGACTGGTTGAGCTACTCACTCACGGAAGGATTATCTCCGTTCCCTGGATTACCCTCACCGTCTAACGCCCATGCGTGGGACACGCGCGACGTGGGTAGCATGCCTGCTAATCGCTTTCCTGACGTCCGTGGTTGAAGCACAATGTGAGTACTCACTCTTTAAAAAAATGTAGAAAAAGGCTTGTAAGAACGTGCAAAAAGTCAGTAACTGCAGCTGCTATCAATTGTTCACTCCTGACTTTTGCCTACCTTTTCACTGCCTATACGTTAGCAGACGCTCACAACATGTAATGGTCACAACCTCCATCGTACCGTTACTATGTCGTGTCATGAACCTATAATAATACGAGCTTTTTTCTACCTATTTACTTGCACAGGAACACACTCCTATTCAATTGGGCGATATCAGTAAGCTTAACACACAGTCTTAAATCTTGAAAATTGGGCAACATTGATGCGGTATTACGCTAAGTAGGCATGAGATACTGTTTTTCTTAATATGTTTAATTGAAAGTCTTACGCCGCGTTAGTTCGCCCACCTTATAAATTTAGTTACTCGGCATGAACAGTACGTGCATAACAGCATGACCAAAACTGAAAGGTGTAGACAAAAAGTCCCAAACACACGTCCTATGGACATGATGAGACCCGGCCCCAACATGGCGGTGCCCATCCCATTGCCTTCTTCTTAAAATCAATAAGTATGTTCACGAACTGCGTCGAAGCGGTTTTTATAGAGTAACCCATGTGGTCAGAGAGTGTAGAAACGAAACCATGGAACAAAAGATGTATATCTTGGAATTGGCGTCCACATTCCAGTAACTCTAGAGAACAGCACGAATAAGTTTCTCAAATGGTAATGCGAAATTCCTCTCAAAAATGACCCTTAGAGATTTGGGTGGCGTGAGCCATAAGGCGACGGCTCACGCCACCTAGCCATAAATTTAAGTACTATCACTAAGTGTTAAAGGATTTAATTTCACTCGCGCCTCGTTTGTAGCCACCAATCAGTTAGCCTCCTCCTGATTATTTCTACCCATTTAAAGTCTATTTTTCCTTCAGTGTCCCTAAACCCCAATGCTTTAAAAACGTCGGCGATATTATCTTCGACTATAGGGCGGAGCCTTTTACCGAACATTATCAAAGGTTCAGCCGTTTCCTCATCCTCTCCACGCGCACTACATACCGTGTCTGTGCCTTCGTGTTTTGTTCTGTACGTCTTGTTCCGCAATACTCCAGTTCTAGCCTCAAAGAGCAGAGATCTACGCCGAGAATTATGGTGGAACTTTTCTCTTGCAATTTACTGCTTAAAAGTTCGGTAGGTCTCCAATGACAATTTCGTAAGCATTCCCATCTTCCTCATGTCCCTCTCTGTTTCCTTCACCTTGTTCTTAACCGATGTTTCCTATTGGCCTGGTATTCTGCCGTTGTCTAAATACTTGCTTGACAATTTTCGAGTTCGTTTCCTCCATTTAGTATCGACATTCTTTATTTACAAGTAACTGAGAACTTTCCTAGCCCAACGCTCGTCTCCCATTTTTCTAAATCACTCCTCAAATTATATCTTGCTGCTAGCTTCCCTGCACTCAAACGATGTCCATCCCATGTCTCCCTTATTTGGGGTATTCCCGTGTGCTCCCAAAGCAAGTCTACCTATGCCACGTTGTTTAATATCCAATCTTGCTCGAACTTCTGATTTCATGCACAAGACCGCATTGCCGAACGTGAAGGCCGGGGCCATGTCACCTTTCCAAATCCCTCTCACAACGTCATGCCTATTGTAGTTCCACAGTGCCCTATTTTTCATGACAGCTCTATTCCTGGTGCCCTTAGTCATTACGCATCTTTCGTGCACGCTTAGATACTCTGCCCCGTTATTTATTTATACGCCCAAGTATTTGTATTTATCCACTACTTTTAGCGTGACTTCTTGTATCTTATGCTAACTGCCTTTGTTATCATTAAAAATCATGATTGCCAATTTTTCCCCACTGAACTTCAAATTTAACCTATCTTCCTCATCACCACATATGTCTATCAATCCCTGCAGATCTTCCTTGTTGTCGGCTATTAATACTATATGATCTGCATACATCAATGCTTGTAATGACTGTTCAATGTGTTTTCCTTGCTTAGCAAATGTGAGGCTGAATCCGAGTCGACTCATCTATAATTTGGCTTCTAGTCCCTGGAGATACAGCACGAATAACAAAGGTGACCATCCCTGTCGAAGCCCGTGTTGTATCTCTATAGGTTCAGATACCTGTTCTTCCCATTTGATAACTACCGTGTTACTTTTATAGATTTCCTTTAGAAGATTAGTTATTCTATCCTACAGATCTAGTGTGTCCAGTATTCTCCACAAGTCTTCTTGAATCACACTATCGTAAGCTCCCTTCATATCTAGAAATGCCAGCCACAGGGGCCTGTGTTCTTCTGCCGCTACTTCAACAAACTGCATCAACGAAAACAGATTGTCCTCCAACCTCCTTCATTTACGGAGCCTATTTTATAGTTCTCCCAGCACCCCCTCCTTCTCCACCCATGTCTGTAGTATTTCCTTTGCTATCTGCATCACCAGCCTGTAAACAACCCACGTCACTGTTATAGGACGGTAGTTGTTTTTATATCGGCTTTGTCCCCCTTTCTTTTATAGATTATGCTCATCCTGCTTAGTTTCCACCTATTTGGAGCTTCACTATTCATCATTGCTTTGGTCGCTGCCTCCCTTAATAATTGCTTAGAGTTTGGTCCTAGATTTTTTATTAGCATGATTGGGGTGCCGTCTGGGCCTGTTGATGTGCTATTAGGAACTAATTTATCTGCCCTTTCTAAATCTCGTTGTCACTGAGCTAATTGGTCCCTTCTGATTTGGTACGGTGCATGCAGTGCTTTCTTGGTGTTTCAATTTTCTGTCATCATTGTTTTATATATTCTGTTGCCTCATCCCCTTCTAGTCTGACCTCTTGAACTGTAGTTATAAACCTCTGTTTCATGCTCGTCTTATTACTCAGACATTGTGATTGTTCTAAAACTTTGCAGTTGCCTTTCAATCCTTTTTGTATACTTCCACCGTCCATTGGGCCCCCTTTCTTCTAATCTTTTCACTGCTCAAATTGGACGCTTCCCTTCTGCAGCTAAAAAATTATCCCATTTTCTTTTGACTTCGTCTTCCGATTCACCCCTCTGTTTAGCACACTTTTGTTTTTTAGAATCTTCCTGATGTCTTACTATGGCTCCCTTAACTTCCTCATTTCACCAGCTCTTGGGTCTGTGCCTGCTTTTTCCGGTTGAGTTGACTCGTACCTAAGCAAGCTCTAACTCAAACAATCGAGTTAGATTTGTGTACGTCCACTTTCGTTTAGTATCCTCGGTGATTATTTTCTCCATCACTTTAGTTGCTATTTCTATTTGCCTTTCCGAATAAATATTACCATGTGGTTGCTCGTGATTCCACCGTTCCAATTTCATTTCTCTTCCAAAATTGAGCTTGATACGTTTGTGATGACTACCTAAGCTTCCGGACACATATTCATATATGTTCATCACCCTTTGCCGATCATACATCCTATGTGAAATTATTGCGTAATCTATCGTCAAGTGCAGCTTTCCCACCTCCCATGTTATCTGCCCTTCGCATCCCTCGGTGCTGTTGCAATTAATTAAATCATGCCTTTCACGCATATCTAATGGCATTCTGCCTGTTGGGTCAATATATTCATCCATATATTCTATGTGCGCATTCATATCTTGTAATAAAATTACCTCACAATCTCCTCCTAGTTCGACAATGTCATTTTCTATGCACTGCATCATTTGTTGATTTTTCTCTTTGGATTTGCCCCTGTCCACAAGTATATAAAACCCAGGAGCGTCATTTGCCCTGCCACTTTCTCTTTTAGCCATAAATGCTCCTTGCACTCCTGCTTGACCTTTTGACAGCCTGTACTTTTATGAATAGATGCCCCAATGCCACTCCCCTTTCTGCTGCCTTCTGTTCTATTACAATATCTACTCTCGCGAACACAACGCCATCTACCACTTAATATTTGTGACCCCAAAATATGGCTTCTACGTGGAGCACGTGGGCCACGCGGCGCAAACAACTTTACAGGGGGTGTTAGCACCCCCACAATATATATATGAGAAAGCGTTCTGCACGAATGAGGCGAGTGCTACTGCTTTAAGCATAAGGACAGACCCGTAGATTGCCAAGATAAGCGGCCAATTACGCATTTATGACAATGTCCTTATTGGGAAAGTACAACTAAGTTTGAGCGTATGACGACAAAACCATCGCTCATCAGGACAAAGTTTACCAAACATTTCCCAGTGTTATCCACTTGTGCGTGATGCAGGTCCATCTTACTGTTTTAAGCGTTATGAAATAGTTATGACTTATCCACACAAAGTTCAATAATGAATGCCGGTACTGCTCATCAAGTCAACATTATAGAGGTTCTTCTTACTGCTTGAAGTGCATTGACAGTGTAATGGTTTATCGGGATAAGGTGATATAAACTTTTCAGCCATTGTCGGCATAATAAATTTCCATATGACTGTTTTAGGCATAATGGCAAACCCGTGACGTTCTCAAACCCGTGAACTGAAACTGCTTTGCTGTTATGTTTACGGCCAATCGCTCACCACGACTCCACAACTTTTTTTATTAATTAGTCATGTGGCAGTCACCCGTGTGTGAAGATACAGATCATGCCGGGAAATAGAAATGAGACAGACCACCCTCTCTCGAAACCTACAGTGAAAATGCTCTGTCGTACTAATTACTTGTACCAGACGTCACACGAGAGAACGCGAGAAGAATTAGC
Source organism: Rhipicephalus annulatus (assembly GCA_013436015.1). Lineage (NCBI taxonomy): Eukaryota > Metazoa > Arthropoda > Arachnida > Ixodida > Ixodidae > Rhipicephalus > Rhipicephalus annulatus. The sequence continues at coordinate 162,809 of WOVY01009331.1, forward strand.
ATATTAAATTAGGCTGGTTGGTACATACTGATTTTGAAAGAAGAAATAGCGTTGGAAAAGGACGGAAACACGGCGCTGAAAAATTCGAATGCATTTTGTCACACACTTTTTTAAGAATGAGTATCAATAACCTCACCGGATGCAATGAAAACAACTGACGTACATGCTGCAAAAAAGTGCAGCGTTATTAGAGAAAAGAAATAGTCAACAGCTACTTACTACGACTTCAAGGAGCACTGACACAGCAATTTTGCACCTTGTTTTTTGTTGTTGTTGCAACAGGTAGCTTGTGACCAACTTATCACGGCCGCAAATATCGTTTGCCCGAGTGCACGACGGTTATTTTTAGGGATGTTTTTGAGCACCCAGTCGCAGTTTCGGGTTGAAGGAGCACCGAGGCAGGCAAGAGAGCTTCCAGGGGCATGGTAAACACAGCTGGCCGCGTGACCGCGGAAGGCTGTGATGTGGTGGCTGCGCACAAGACACACAGGGGGAAGTCAACGATAGCGATAGGGCACGGCGCGTGCCACCAACCATCCAACAAAAACTCGTGGCGTTTGTTTGTTTGCAATGTCTCTGCGTCGATGTCGGCATCGTGAGGGCTTCCGCGTCCCGCTCAGTCGCACGGCGTGTACTTTGTAGGGGTTTCTAGGCTGCTCGGCCCAGAACCCCGCAGGGAAGATGCGGAGCCCGACCAGGAGCCTTCTTTATTGACCGGAACCTGGGCCGCAACTGCCCGCTGCCAGCTGCTGCCACCCAGCGCACACCCGATCGTCGTCCTCCTCTTACTTTCTGCTACGGTCGGCGCGCTTGCGGCCACCGCTACCATACGACCCCCTCCCCTCAAAAAAAAGTAGAGAGGAGGTGCCGCATAGATGAAGGGGCCATCCCTGGCCACGCCAAACCGCTCGTGGTGATCACAATCATTGGATTCGCTCGCAGGATTTCAAGCTGGACGGTCGTGCCCTCGCGATACCCGACGCCAGCGTAGCTCCCGCTGACTGGTTCACCCTCCGCGGTCTCCTGACGCCGTGCAGCTCTCGCATTGTGGTGCCCCACCCTTGGACTGCTTCAACCGGATCCCCACTTTCCTAGCTCCTTCTATTTTCCGTCGCTTGCCTCTCTATTTCTTTATATATTTTCTTATACTCTTTTTATCCCTCCTTACCCCCACCCCTATAAAGCACTGCGCCATGTCGCCCCTGAGGCAGACAGAAATTAGGTGCCTTTTCCTTCTTCCTTACGAACCACTAACCAACCAACCACACAACCACATGTCTGGGCAGTCAAGCGACAGCTCAAGATACCTCAAGGGCTGCCAGTCGTCGTAGTCGCTGACTCGCGCAGGGGTACCATCTCCGAAGACGGAGGTGCACCGGTCTCACCCAGGTTAGTGACTACGGTCGTCGGTGGCAACATGACGGGAAGCCATTGCTCCTGGTGCAGATCCGGTCCCACCGAGTTAGCGGACCCAAAGTAGTCAAAGTATACCTCCTGGTGCTGACATTGTTGCACCGTGCCGTGGCTGTAGTAAGCATATGGCTGTATCTTTTGCCGTTGTAGCCACAAGGACCTTTGACGTCTAGGTGGTGGCCACTCCTCCACGTAGTAGTAGTTGAACGGCTAGCGAGCTCGGCAGCCGTGGAAGCGTGACGCCCTCGCAGAGGACCTGACTGGTAATGCCTCCGGCGCTAACATCTCCACCCTCGCTGATGCTGATGCCAGATCGCCTTTCATCGCATTTCTTGACGTAGTTTTGGACCTAGAGGACAGCCACTTTGCGCTCCAGGGCACACACGCCGATACAATCACTCGTGTTGACCACATGTTTCTTTTTCAACGTGTACACATTTTCTGTTGCTCTCTCAAAGGACTCCTGCAGCTGAGTCACCTCCAGTTCCAGCTTGGTTTCTTTATCCGTTTGCTGCTGCCCTGCCTCAAGCTGCTCCATCAGTAGCTTGTTTGCCATCTCAGCTGAGTCTCGCACTTCTTTCAGCTTCGCAAGTTTTTCCTTCATAGTCTCTAGTTCATCCTCACACCTTCTTAGGCTGTACTTGGAAGCTGTCTCACAATACGACACAAGACCGAGCTGCGTCTCTGGTTTGGAGACCTTTGCTAAGAAAGTCTTCTCGCCAACTTCCAGCTCCTTAATCCGCTCCTGGCTCTTATTGTACTCGGCCTCCTTCTTGATCCGTTCCACAATTCTTCCCTGTGCTTTACTAGCATCTCAGTAATAGTCCCGCTGTGCCTGGGTGATCTGCGCACGGAGGTCAGCTGCTTGCTTTCGTAGCTCGTCCAGCTCAGATTCCTGGAATGCACGCTGTCGCTAAAGCTCCTGTTCGTGACTGCACCGCATGTTTGTCAGCTCAGTGTCGCTCTCCAGCAACTGCATTTTGAACTGGGCAGACTGCTGTTGCTGATCCCTCAGGCGCTGCTGGGCATTGGCGAGCAGCTTCTCCCAAGTGCGAACATCGTCTTCCAGGTCAGAAATGTAGTGGTCCTTCTCACAAATGATGGTGGTTGCCCTAGATTTGTAGACGACGTGCATGTGCTTGAGCCTGTCATGTTCATAAGTCAAGCGTCCCAACTCACACTCCAGCTGGCTGATGCGGGTAGCGTGCTGCAAGGTAACCTGCTTGAGATGAGCCACTTCAGCCACAAGGGCAGCCTTGTCCCTCTCGTGGCCACAAGCGCGAGCTTGTTCTCCTACCTTGTCATAATATGGGACGGCCTCCGCATATTTTATTAGCCGTCCACGCTGCAGCCGGCTTCCTCCCAGCATGCAGCACCGTCTCTCTCTGCGCAATAGTCGCCCTCCCTGTGCCGCTCATCTTCTGCCTCCAGATCGATGCGCTGCATGTCGAGTTGTTTTTTAAAGCTTTCTTGGAGATCTTCTACGGAAAAATTTTGGCCTGCCTGCCTGCCTGCCTGCCTGCCTGCCTGCCTGCCTGCCTGCCTGCCTGCCTGCCTGCCTGTCTGTCTGTCTGTCTGTCTGTCTGTCTGTCTGTCTGTCTGTCTGTCTGTCTGTCTGTCTGTCTGTCTGTCTGTCTGTCTGTCTGTCTGTACATTGTCTGTTTGTCCGTCCTAACGATACCTCGAACGGCCAACCCCATCCGCAGCGCCCACCAATATTGCTCAAGGTTTAGCGTTCATAGTTGTGCGATTGTCAATTAAAAAGCAATTATTGCGCATATCTGAGGCGCCACAACAACGCTTCGATGTTTCCCATGTCTGCCTTTATACCAGAAGAGGCACACACAACACGGTGGTGGCACCTGCCCGTCGCTTTGCGTTCTTCACCTTATCACCTCCGAGACAGGCGCGCATCTTTCTCCGCGGGTGCGCACGCCTTCGTTTTTGAAGATAACTGCCAGATGACACTCGTGTCTAACATGCCTCGATGCGCTAGAGTGCCTCGAGCGTTCGCCTCCGCTACACGCTTGAGTCACTCTAACGCATCGCCTTCAGAATACTATTCACCGATTTTCTTGTGCAGAAGATCAAATAAACGTCCTATTCACTCTTTCCAGACGCAAGACTATCGTTTTTCGATGATATTTGCAGTGTAACAAAAAGATTCGGGGCCATTTTTTTATTTTCTTCCTTTTCCTCTTATTGTCAACGTCACCAATAGCGCCATCTGCCGCAGCTCTTTCTCGGGCTGCAGCGCCGTCTCATCGGGTGGCGTCTCCACACACGCCGTTCACTGCCATGCCGACCTCAGTGAGGTCCCATGCACCCTGTCGACACCAACGGGCCTCTGCCTTGCCTCCATGGAGCTCACCTCCCTCCTTCGCAATGATGGGTACGGCCAGAGTAGACGGCTCGGCAATTCGCTGAGCAAAGCGAGCAAGTTCCTCGAGGGAAAGGAAGGAGCGACGCAACAGGTACAGCTGGAAAGTGGGTGGCATCGCTGCATTACGTGTGAGACCTTAACGGCCTCAGGGGCAGTGGGGTCCGCCTGATGGAAGAGCTTATGCATTGCCCGATCATAATCTCGCAGACCCTCCTGTGGGTGTTACGTTTGCGCGTCGAGCTCACACCTTATGCGGTATTCGTAAGCGACCGGCAGGAACTCTTCCCGGAATGCCACGACGAACTGGTTCCAGGATTGCGAGGGTGGGTGAAGCCGCCACCATCGTTCTGCGGTACCACGCAGAGCAACTGGGAGGACCTGCCGGAGGACGTCGAACTCTGAGTAGCCGCTAACGGTCGAGTACATGAAAATATTGTCAATGAAGTCGAGGACAATTTTCTTCGCGTGTTTACCAGAAAAAGTGGGCACGGTGTGCGGCGTCGTCAGGGCCATGGTGGCGGACTGCCGGGTACATCGATGTCCGAGGACCAGGGGCAGGGTTCTTCCCGTTGGGCGCCAAACATACGGGAGTTTCTAGGCTGCTCGGGCCAGACGCGAAGCCCGACCAGGAACGTTCTTTATTGACCGGAACCCGGGCCGCAACTGCATTTCAGAAAAAGTTCCTGCCGGTACCCTACGATTGCCGGCCCACATTGGGCCGCTCCTTCCCTTCCTTCGGCAAGCTTGCGCGCTTTCCTCACACAGTTGAGGAGCCTGTCCTTCGGGAGCCACGACTACGACTATGAGCCACGACTTAACGACGAGCTGCGACTTGTCAGTGTAGCGTATCAGCGCTTCAGTTCTTACATCGCAATCCCGCTACCCACGCAGGCCATGGAGGGCGTGGCAAGTTGGTTCGATGATGCGGCACCGCGACACAGGCAACGAGGTGGCGGCGCATCGTCCGCGAACGAGGCTGTCGCTACCCGAAACGATGTTAGAAAGTCCTGCGATGACCAAGGCGGCTCGCAGGCGCCCAGCAAGGACCACAGGGTGGACGATAAGCACCTCAGAAACGCGGCCGAAGGGATCGCAGGTGGCGCACATGACGCGGTGCCCTCGTCCTCAGTGACTGCACTACAGGATGACAGCAACGAAAGTGGTGACGACGCGTGCACTGACGCGAGCCCAGAGAACGTGAATGCCACGCAGTCCACGGCGATGGTAAAGGATCTCTCCGGCAATGAACCGGATGACTTCCGAGGTGGTAAGAAGGGCACCGGTGAGTGCCGGAGCAGGGAGCAGGATGTCGCTGTAGTCAGCGTAGTGGTGGATGCCATGTGTGAAGACGCCACGCGACAAAACGATGTTGCAGATGCGGAAAAAGCAGTCAATTACGCAAACGAGGAAGTCCAGAAGAAGAAAACGAGAAAAACCCAGAAAATGAGCGATCGCACAGGGCGGCGCATTGAGGGGGAGGTGGGAGCCGAGTACCGCAACAACGCTGCCGAAGAGAAGGACTGCATGACTGACAAGACCGAGAAAAACGCTGATGGGAACCTGGACGCTGTTGCGGACATGGAGGAAGTGGGCGATGAGACGGCTCCGGAGGACGAAGAAGGGTGCTGAGAATGCGAAGGTGCAGAAAACGTGAGCAATGAGGAGTTTATGGAGGTGGAGAGGAAAATCGTCGAGGAAGAGGCCGAAGAGTTCCAGCAAGGCGAGGGGAAGCCGAACAGTCTCAGCGTTGCGAAGAGGAGGCCGGGAAGCATAATGGTGAAGAGGCCGAGGAGTCCTAGGACGGAGAAGAGGCCGTCCAGTCTCGGGATGGTGCAGAGGAGGTTGAGAAGGTTAAGGAGAACTTCGGAGAAGAAGACGGCGCTGAGGGAGAGACCGCTGAAAATTGGGAAGCAGCCACCTATGGCGAAGTCGAGTATTACAAGGAGCGCGATGGCATGCCGCAAGACGCCAAATGAAACGAAGAAATGGAATGCGTGGACGCTGACAATGTAAAGGTCATGGATGACGTAAACAGTGCCCCCGATGCTGTGGAAGGGAAAGACATTGTAGAAGCTTCAGACAACATAGCCGAGAAGTTCGAAAAAGCCAAAACGCCTGAAGGGGGAGAGCCCGGAAAGCCCGGGAAGCTGTTGCTGCAACTCTGGAAGGGACCATCTTCATTGAAAACGATACATGTGGTCGGAGCTGAGCTGCTACCGAGATACAATATCAGGGAAACCCAAAGAGTAATCGCCGAAGGCACAGGCAGCCAGGCCTAGTATGCCCACGTCATACCTCCATGGCTGCCGAGGTCGCCAGCGTACGATGACTACCGCGTGGAGGAGTAGCCGCCACCCCGACACGAATGGTCCGGGTAGATACCTTGGCAAGACATTACACGGCGAGACGTCTGCTACAACAACGGCACAATATCGCAACGCCAGCATCATTCCGTCTATTTTGATTTCTCTGGGCCAGTCGGCTCACGAGGACCGCATCTACACCAGAAGCTTCGGCTTCCTGTTATCAACCTTTCTGTGGTAGTCAACTTTAGCGAGTCCAGTGCGCCTCCATTTGCGGGCGGCAGCCTTCACTGCGCACATCAGCAGTTTCCACGTCCTGCAGACCATGAGGTCCCACAGCGAGTTGTTGAGGAACTTCTCCGGCATGTGGGCTTGTGCGCCACGTGCAGTCCATCGTGGTCAGGGTGAACTTCTACCACAGCACCTTCCTCTCTCCACTTTCGCCGAAGGGGAGGGGGCAAGTATGGGAGCGGTGGCCGCAGGCGCGCTCACAATAGAACGAAGAGGAAGACGCCGATCGGGTGTGTGCTGAGTGGCACGTGGCAGTCGCTGGCAGCGGGCAGTTGCGGCCCGGGTTCCTGTCAATGTAGAAGGTTCCTGGTCGGGCTTAACGTTTTAGATTCGGAGCATCTAATACTCGAGGTTTGTAGTGCGGCGCCGTCCGCAAGCTTCCTCCTCCTTCTTCCACCATCTGTGCATCCCTTCCTCCTCTACACACCGCGCGCGCTTCACTCCTCCACCATCTGTGCACCCTTCCTCCTCTACACACCGCGTGCGCTTCTCCTCTTCGCGAGCATTCGCTAGCTGTATAATGTAGCGTGCATGCGCCGTCACGCTTCGAGAACATCGGCAGCTGACGCGCGCGTATGCACCGTCACGCTTCGAGAACATCGGCAGCTGACACGCGCGCATGCGCCGTTGCGCTTCTCCCCCTTCTCGAACATTCGACAGCTGACGCGCGCATGCACCGTCACCCACCATCTGTGCCGCGCGCGCTTCTCCCCTTCGAGAACATTCTACAATTCTCCTGATTCTCCAGTGGACGCGCATGCGCCGTCGCGCTTCGAGAACATTCAACAGCTGACAGTGCATGCGCCGTCGCGCTGTATTATACTCAAGGTCGGCGCTCGCTCGCTCAGTTGCCGCTCGTCGGTTGGTTTGTACGGCGCGTCGACGTCCAAGGTCGCGGTGAAATGAATTCCAACGAATCCACAAACACAATGATCGACGTCCCTTCGACCAGCGCCGCTCTTTCGCATACGTGTGTACGTGTTCACTCATTTAACACCCCCTCCTACAACCACGTTAACCAATTTAGCCATCGACCCAAGTAAGTCGCACTTTAACACCCCGTTAACCAATTATATGTTCCGCATCCTCTTCAGTGTTCCCCCGTGGGAAGCTGCGGGCAATTTTTATTCTGCGGGGTTCTAGGCCGAACAACCTCAAAATTCCCCTACAACTTTGAAATTGATTTCGAACATTTTCTAAGCTATACTTGCCATTGATATTTCGTGGTTGTTGTGTATGTCTTCGCATGAATCTATATCGTTAATTTTCTCGCCTTCAAAGTTCGTGTCAGTTGTCGTTTTACTCATGAAACGACGATGCACCAGACAGTTTACAATCGAAGAAGATTTCTTAATCTATTCAGGAATTCGGGTTTTAGAATCTTCGAGACGAATTCAAATGTTCTGAAGAGGAATACTCGGCACCTCCGTCAATGAAAGGCTCTCTGGATCTCCCTCATGCATTCGACTAGAAGGCGGAAGTTATCTTTTTTGTCTTCTCAGTCGGTGTAATGACCCTCCCTCTATTCTCATCCTGAAATATTTCAATGTTTCTGCACCCAACGCGGCTTTTCACTGCCTCAGGATTGGAGGCATTGCAAGTTTTTTGCAGATATCCTTATTGTGCACTGCTTTTCTGATTTCTAATGGATGCCCATGCACCTTCGACTTGGTAAAGATGGGATGCAATGAAGTCGTTGCATGGCATCATGGTATCGTCAGAAATACTTGCTGCCTCTGATTTTACCTGATGGAGATTTTTTTCTCCGCGTCCCTCGTGTTGACACCGACATGGTGACTGGTCAAATTTCTCATTTGATGAGACACCTACGACTTTCACCTTAAGATATGACGTAAGAAGTTGGCTTACCAAGGTGGTTGCGTTTGAAGTAGCAGCAAGAACTGGGTGGACGCAGTCAGCGTTGCAGAAAACAAAGTATAGGCTTCCGAAGCAACGCCAAGCGTCGTCACTGCTGTTATTATAGCTTGGTGTATCCACAATGCCCTTTTCGCCACAACACCAACACCGACAGTTCCGCGCACGCGCGGAGTTCTTAGATTGTATCTGTGGTGCGTAAAAATGCAACCATTGCTGATAAGCAGGTGACAGACTTACGCCACGAAGGAGTATCGACAAGGGAGTGCATCTTGCATAGCATCTTATTACGGCATACGCCAGTCACTGGTTGTTTGTCAACGGAGTCTGCGGCTGTGCCCCGCATCTTGCACCCCGCTCGTTTGACAGGGACCGAATAAATAGCGCATGCGCGCACGTGTTTTATTCACTGCCGCTGCCAAATGAAAAACCGCCTTCACCAGCTGCGCATATTTCCGGTAACGTATACAGCTCGGCCACGTTGACGTCGCCCCCAAACTTGTCCTAGGGTTTCCTATAATCAGCTCCAGCTCACTACACGCGCAGGAGTGGCGATACACTGAGAATTCCCCCTTGAGTGCACATGGAAACGCCAATATGCGTCCCCTCAAGTAATTACCAAATCCGTCGTTATGCCTTCGACAAATAAAAATGATTTGCACGACCTGTTATAGCTACGCCATATATTAGGCCCCATGCACAGTGTTTCGAAACAACAATGTGTTTTCGCATTAATTTACCCGTGCAAATTTTGCCCAATAGTAAATCTTTAACGGTTTTCTATCTCATATAGAAAAGTGGAAACAGACGTAACATCATAGTTGTAAAGATGAGCATCGGTTTCACTTGTAGTTTCATGCTTCTTTAAATTATTTTGTTATACAACTTTCCCTCTGTTCTGTCATCTTTCAATTCCCATCCCTATCACTATACAAAGTGGTTTGCCAGCGGTTATATACAGGTCGACAAAAATCTGTTTTTACAACAAAAAGCCTCCTCCCACTCCCTTTCTCTCTCGATGCCTGTTGGAGGCGCTGTAGGAAGTCAACTGCTCAGTCAGCGTTTGTCCCGCGCTGCTGAAGGTTGGCGTAGTTGGCGTTTTACTCATGCGCTTATTTCTGTGATGCCATTTTCGCACACCATGACTGTTACCGCAGAGTCCACATGCCATTTTCGCATCCCATTCCTAACGTTTACCTAATTACGGCCTTGCTGATTAGCAAGTGCCTAGGAGACCTGAACCGCAGCTCTAAGTAATACACCGATACGTTTACTTGAGCGCTTCCTGTTTCTCTACAAACGCAATACGATCCTTATCACAACCACCTCAAAATCTTATTTCGCGAGCTTTGTCTGATAAAGCCTCTTCACTGGTTCGTAACGTAGACGCTCTTTGTCATCCCGTTCCCTGCCACTCGAAATGGGGCGATCACTCACTCCAGTTAGCCGAACAACACGATCTTTGCCTTCCAATCGCCGCCTCAATATTTCCTCCCGCAGTTAGATACCCTTCACAAGGTACTTCCTATTTGCTCCCCCTCCCCCCAGTACATGCATGTTGGGCGCGGCTCAGAAGCTTCCCTTCACAGCTACCTTAATTTGTATTTCAGACGAAGCCCAAAAGATTACCTGTCAGACCGATGCTCTAACTTCAAACTGCGCAGAAGATGCTGTTTGCTGGTAAGAACATTTTTCTATGGATGTTTGCTCGTAATAATCGAAACCGTTGATTAGAACAGAAGCTACAGCCCCGAAATCTTGCACACATCCAAGCCTTTAGATATGGTTGGTTCACATCTACTTCGTTGAAGCTCAATCCACTTGCATTTTGTGGAAAGGAGCAGTTGTCATCCTAGTAATTAACGCTAACGTTAACAACAGCAGCATTACGAGAAACTCATGTAAGACGGCATTGCTATTTTTTTTTGCTAGAATACAACCACTTATTTGCAGTTTTACCAATAGAGAGCTTTCTTGTCTCGAATGTAAGCAATCCCGATTAAAATAATGTCAGATAGAGACGTGATGTTCTTATATTGTTTTATTTTGGAAAATAAAAGAAGTGGTAGGAAGGAACAATATAGCCGTTTCTCTCTTGCGTGCGTGCGTGCTTGTGTGTGTGACAGTTTCAAAGTTCGAAGGACATGCGGCGAAAAGATCACCGCTTGTTCGTGACGAGCACAGTAAGTACATTGTGGTTTTTGCCGCCATTGCCTTCACCAAAGTGCGGCAACAGTGGCCTTCGCGGCAACCCTCCAGCCCAGTAGAGTAACACATTTAACTCAATTACTTACAAATTCAATCGGATTCGAAAACTTATATGCCTTTCTATTACAGCAAGCATGTATTTTATTGCCTTTCTGGTTTATTTCCTGTGTATTTTATTATTTTATTTTTCTGTAGGGTGACATGTCCGGATAGGTGCATCACAGGCGTCGAGCCTTACGGCACCGAGGTTTACACAGACGTAAGTCTCTCGATCATCATCGCTTTCACTTAAGTGTTGTCGCGCATGCGCACAAATGTCACGCGAAAATATAAGGAAAAAAATTGCATAAGCATCTCGGCCCATTGATGCTGGTTACAGCGCCACTGTATAGGGGAAACCCACGCCGAGGGAGGCGCTGCAGAGCCTGGCACTGTCACTCAATGTGGGGTGCAAACTGGTTACTCGGGTGTTGACCCATCCGCTGTCCCCTTCAACCTGCCTTGAAAATGCGTTGCTTTTCCCGCACGCTGCACGTGTTCTGCACGTGTTTTTGAGAGTTTCGCGTCGCGCGTGGTTATGATGTATACGCTTCTGTTCACGTTTAAAAGGATCGCCACAACTGAGGATTTTTTTCGTGGCAGCAATTTGGTAAAAGGGCAGCGTCTGCTCAGCCATGTAGCCGATGTGAAGCAAATTATAGCAGACGACGCCGTCCTCGTCAGAGCGAAGTGCGTTTCGCAAGTAACTCCACGACGCTGTTTACGCTGTTAGAGGCGAATACAACTTTCTGTACGTTCATAAATATATACCTGTTTCAATTGGTTTGCTATATGTACTATGTACTATGTTTGTTACTGGATGCATTGGTCAGGCCGCTTCTCGTGCTTTAGATTAAGCGGTTCTAGCGCTGTGTTTGCTATTAGTTGGGATACCTTAATTTACTAGCACCCACCCAAGTTATCGTGGGGTATATACACAACACATCAAAAATAAATCGTCTATTTGGGGCTTCTTTCTGACCCACAACGAAAATTTACATCTGTCTCGCGTGTCCTTCCTTGCATTATCACCGTTCTCATCGCAGGTACTTCGAGTTCACGAATAGCGTGCGTACCATCATGATTAGCGCCCAGCTTTCAGAAAAACTTTTTTGTGTGTGTCTAATCCGCAGGGGAAGAGCACATTGCTATAAAGGCATTTTATCTTGGTCACTAAATGCACCGTGTTGTTCGGGCTACCCCTGCACACTCAGTAACAACTAGTTCACTGTGTCTGCCAATGGACGTACAACAAGGGCTAATGCATTTTTTTAATTTTTTTCGTAGTTGTCGTGGTCGTGTCCACTCAAACGGGAGCTTCACATCTCCAGCGGCAAATGTAATTGCATCGCTGGCGTTTCTAGCGATTCTAAATCACTTGAAAGCGTGTCATAGACATCGAGGAAAACAGAGTTCTCTTCATCTTTCATTGCTGGGTCGTCTTAAGCAATACCTTGCGGCACAGCCTGCTTTAAAGAATTTTGGGCTGATCTGCCTGCCCCCCCCCCCCCCCCCCAGAATGACGCTTCCACCTAAGCAAAATAAGGTTGTGGCAGAGATTATTCGTGCCGTTCGTAACAACGTTCATACGTTGGAGTTTTTTTTTATTCAGATATTGTACGGTTATCAACATTGAGCATATCTGTAGTGCGCCAGATAATAATTTTTTTTATCATCTTCGAGTATAAAATGTACATGAAGTCTGAAAATGAGTATACGTTTAAGGGTTTTCCGTGATACTGTTAGCAACGCCTTACATTCACAAAATAAAACGAGTACTGCATATGAAATCAAACTTTATGAAAACATGTACGATGGCAAAATGCCCCATTAAAAAAATAAACTAGCAATTGTGTCCATCTGTGTGCACAGAAACATTTTACACCAGAACTTCACGGAGATAGCTACGTATAAAAAGGTATTGAGTAAATATTTTGCGTTGTCTGTTGCTTGAATCCTTTTTACTTTGCATGAAAATTATCAAAAAAGCAATGTGCTGGTTACTAACCGCGTTTTAATCTTACCCCTAAAATGTGGTGGTGTGAAAGTGTCATGTTTGATCAAAACCCTTCTATTTCAGCTTTACTTGATAATTGCGCATACGCAGAACGAATTCTCGCTGAGCTTGAAATCAGAAATCAACAGTCCTCAGGAAAAGCTTTAAAATGAATAGATAGTTATGCGGTTCACTGCCTATCATACCTCTGCGCCGTTTCTGCGTGAGGTGCCCGTTTATTGTAAAATACTGGAAACAATGTCGCCACATAAGACGGGTGCAGACTTGAGTCATTTTTTATGTTTCCCACAAAATGTCTGCTACAAATCATTGTCCAAGCTTTTGGCAACAACACACTTCCGTCGGCGCTGCGTAGATATAAAAAATATATAGCCACACATCTCCAACACCACATGTGTACACAGCTTCTACTACTACGTCCCCTACAATATCCAATAATAGTAGCAGCATAAACATATTTCTTCACAATTTTTTAGCATTGCTCTAAAGACGGAAGTTGAAAGTATTATGGTAATTTATACTTTTAAGATGCGGACGCGCATCTCCCAGTAACTCGATAGATAAGAGGAACGGTGACGCAGGAATCGACACCCGTTGTGATGAATGCATTGTGTGCGTGCTAATGTTAATTGAAAAATTGTTTTCTTACTTTGTTTCAACGCACTGCTTTAATCCATTCCTGTCGTCTGCTTGTTTCGTACCATCGGTTTGGGAATCGGTAGAATTTCACTGGTGGAGTCGACCCATTCGTGTTTGCATGGTTATTGTGACTGTTGACGACGCCGCAATAGTTCCCCCTTTTCTATTGGGGTGACATCGCGGAACGAGGGACGTTTCACGTGCAGCGCGCGCTTCGTAAATGCGTGGAAGCCAAAGGGAGCGGAAGGGTCACTACACGCTACTATTGTGCGCTTTTTCTGGCAGGGGAAAGGCAAGCGCTGGCGTCGCCGGGCAAACTTGAGCGGGTCTCCCCTATAACACCGAGCCCTTTCGACTTTTTCTGTCTGTACCGGCTTTTTTCCTACTGCCGGGTGTCGTTAATAAACCCCTTTGCAAACTGGTGGAGCTACCGGAAGCAGCTTGCGCGCCGCGTTCGTAAACTGGTTTAGAGGCCGGAACGAGTGGTCATGATTGATATGCGGGGTTTAACGTGCCAAAACCATCATATGATTATGAGAGACGCCGTAGTGAAGGGCTCCGGAAATTTCGACCACCTGGGGTTCTTTAACGTGCACCCAAATCTGAGCACACGGAGAACGAGTGGTCCGGATATCTTGGTGCCTCCGGATTTACAGCGAAGTGCCAACGACATGGGCGTGCAATGCAAACTGGAATTCCGCAAAAGTAGCAGGTGGGCCAGTTCTCAGCAGTGCGCCTGGGATTTCTGGAGTGCCCGACATCGGTAGCGCGACCCAACGAAGACATAGAATAAATGTCAGTGTGAAGAAAAACCTGACATAGGCAGCGTTGACACCCCGACGAATTCAAAAATTAACTTTCAGGGCCCCTCCAGGAATCAAACCCAAGTATTATGCGTGGAAGTCAGGCATTTTACCACAAAGCTACGCCAGGTCTCGGAACTACTTATCAAATAGACGTTAATCTTCATGAAACGTCAATAGCGGTTGCAGTGCTGCCTACCCAATTTTATTAACATTACATATGTACTTCTTTGACACAGCCGTCACGTCGGGTTAACGTCAATTGTGGTTAGTTGCCATGCGGTGAAGTTGATTTGTGTAGCAGTGTCCAGGGCCAGCATGCTTGCGAGCATCAGCGCTTCATATCAGATTTTGGGTGTTGTTAATACACATGTTACAGTTGGCATCGTTGCGCCAGTGCAAACAACTGGTCATATAAACACCTGCAACTCTCAACACATGTCTGTGTTTTCAACATTTTTACACATATTCAGCATCATTTCATGACATGTCGCTCAATAAAAAAAATTGCAACACGGTCATCTTCTCTCCGCATGCTTCGCATAACGCCGATTCCCAGGTACGTGGGATCTGCGATTTTTTTTTTACACTGGCATTTGCCTTTGCGGAACCGACGGATAACAGAACAGTCACCTCGTGACAGCAGCGTCACCTGATGACGGCAGCCACCGGGTAGTCATAACATCCATTGATTTGATTGATATGTGGTGTTTAACGCCCCAAAACCACCATATGATTATGAGAGACGCCGTAGTGGAAGGCTCCAGAAATTTCGACCCCTTGGGGTTCTTTAACCTGCACCCAAATCTGAGCACATGGGCCTACAACATTTCCGCCTCCACCAGAAATGCGGCCGCCACAGCCGGGATTCGATCCCGTGACCTGCGGGTCAGCAGACAAGTATTTTAGCCACTAGACCACCGCGGCGGGGCATCCAAATTGGAGAATCCTTTAACTACGACTTTAAGAGTTCGACGCGGTAGTGATATTTTGTTTCTAGTGCTTTCTTCAACCACTTAGTGCACACTCTTTATTGTATGATGTTACTCGGGAAGTTTAAATTGTGGGTTGCTACCATGTAATTGATTAGAATAAAAGTGGCTTTTTCTCGCTTATGGCTGTATTCGGTGTAATGAATAGCATGCTTTAAACCATGCTCAATTATTCGCGTGCAATCTTGTCCAACTTGCTTTGCCCGGCTCGTTATGTGGCCTTTAGGAATTAGGCGCAGTAAATTGCGTGCCTCTTGCTGACCCTCGTGCAGTGCCACATCTCCAGCGCAGTCCGGTAGACCATGCCTCAAGGCGCGCACTTAAAAAAAAAAAGCGAGAGTCGCCTAACTCGAGATCGTCGAACCATCTCGCTACTGCTGACAAGAACACGGTGAACTTGAGGAGCTCTGATAACTGCGAACAGTATATGGTTTATATAAATGGCTTGCCGTTAGCAAACTTCACTACATACGCTTCGTGGCATCATGGATTCAAAGTGAGAGGTAACTGGTTCCTCTCACTTTGTAACTGTTTTTATGCTGTAAGCATATATTTTACTACGTCATATTCATGACGAGAATACCTCCGCGAAGCCAGTGAATTTTGCCGACACTTTTTTCTCCAGGAGACGCCCATCTGCACATCCGCGACCCACGACCAGAGACTGAACAGAACCCACCGCACAGTGGCCTTTCGACGATACCAGGACGCCAGACGTTACCTTGGATCGTGGCGAAACGGGATAAAGACGTTCAGGTATCACAAACACAGTAGTGTTCCGATAACTTCAAGCTAGACTTGAGAGACTGTACTTACACAAATCTGAGCCATTGCATACATACTGCGAATTCATAATTACAGTAATTTACACTAAAAAATGTATTAAAAAAGCTTTATCAAAAAAAAGTTTACCAATAATGCGGCATTGGTATGTGCCAAAATGCCCATGCCGCCGAGCAGGTTGCTACCATGTAATTGATCCTAGCGCCAATTGTCCTAGCGCTCATAGATCTATATCCACGCAAATATATTTCGTAATTCCAGAGGGCCCCTAGGGCTTTCAGTGTCGGAGTTGTGTTCAAACAGGCCAAAAACGTGCTTGGTGAGAAGTCACAACCCACACTGTTACATGGTTCCCGGCTCATACGGGAATATTGGGAACTAGGGGGAAGTGTTTATGTTTAGAAGAAGGAAAATAAAAGAAAAGTGAGACCCGCAACTGTCTGCATCAGGGTGCGACACCTCAGCAGTAGCTCACAAGGTATGGGGGTGAGGAAGCATTAAAAGGATAGGAATAAAGGTGTAAAGAGAGAGAGAAAGAGAGATGAGGTAAGCCAGAGAGAGCGACGACAAATTGAGGGGATAAGAGAGATAGGAAAGATGTAAACACGGTCACAGAAGTCCGAGGACGGGACGCAACTTGCGAGAGCTCTTCTCGACATCAGGAGATGGCGAGAAGAGCTCGACATCAGGAGGAAGTCCAGTCGGTCAGAGCTACACTGTCGTCAGAGGTCGGCGTCAGGAGATGACGTAGAGCGAGCCCAGTCGGCCAGAGCTACGCTGACGTCGGAGATCGCGAGTACACAACCAGTCGGCACGGAATCCAGTGAGAGGCTCCATTGGTAACTAGCCAATGGCTGTTCATGTTTTTCCTATGGTGTGATCATTTGGATTTAGGACATGATTTTAAAGAGAACCGCGAACGACAGGGAGCCGGTTTTGAGAATTTTTTGTAAATTACAGGATGCGTACTAAACCATGTTTGGTTCGCATGTTTTCAGGAGCCTTGACTACCGGCCGCCGGCTTTTCCTGACCACGATGAAAAAGTGCTACAGGGCCTCTTCTACAGTTTTAAATTAGCATGACGAATACTTCGTTGCAAAATCAATTATTCCATTGTGAGCTTTGTGCACATGTATTAATAGTAAATGTGCATTATAACACAACTTAAAACGACCTATGTTAGGTTACCTACGTCACTCTATTTATGGCAAGGTTGATGCGTCCGTTGTGAGGCCATGTCCGGTTTAGAAATTAGAAGGCAACCGAAACGGGACCTCACTATTTCATCGGCAGTTACACTTTAAAGTGCAGCTTATGTGCCCTACACGTTTATTTTTTACATGAATAACACTCCTTCGGGGACCCCCACTGCTATTACTTTCCCTATGAGATTTATGCGACATAGTGTTAGCGTGGGGTCCTTCTCAACGTCGCCGCGGGACGAACTGCGAGTACAAAAATTGATTTACCGTACAAGAGCCGACCAATTGGCTCTACAAATCAGTGCTTTTTCTGTTTAGGTTCTAGCGCGTGTTCCTCTTGGGGAACTATGAAAAGGGTAATACATTATTTCGGGCTAGTTCGTTCGCACTAGCACTAAGACAGCGCCAGCGAAAACAATTTACCTGACGGAGAGAAACAGCGGAAACACAGTGCACAGCGTGCATGTCATTCCTTCTGGTCTGGTTTGTTGTTTTCGCTGGCGCTGTTTCATCAAAACGAAGGTTTCAATGCTAAAACCTGAACTGTCAAACGAGCATCAGTTAAGGACTTGCATTTCGAGTTTTTAATCCATAATACTTCACCACGCATTTATGCGAGTTTACATTCACCCGCATTTCAGTTACACCAGTCCATACATTCGCCCTGGAAGCTACCGCTTTGTAAGTCCACGTGTCCAAGGTGAGTGTATGTTTTTAAAAATTCTAGGCCGAAAGCCATGAACGCGTCATCAACCATAGAATTTGACCCTCGTATGACGCGGAAAATTATTAACGCGACAGCGTTAAAGAGCTCGTGTTGCAGAAAACCCGCTGCCGGCGTCGGCCCCGTTGGTTGTGAGCGATAAACCGTCTGTGCATCTGTGACCGAAAAATCAAGTTACTGAAATAGCTGCGGGAGGCCGCTACTTGTCCACGCATGCACGCGTGATCGCACTGAAAAAGCCGTGCATTTGGAGAAAAAAAGTGCTGAAGGTCACGAGGCGCGGTAGTTTCTTTGCCCTGTCCCCCCTCCCTGCTTAATAAATTCTGGGGTAGAAGCTCTGTTGTGGATACTAATACATCTATTAAGAAGAATGGCTTTAGTCAGGATGAGAGAAGAGATAATGCAATTGCAGCATGCGACAAACCTTTGGAGCTCCACTCGCACAGGACGGATTTTTTAAATTTTGGCGGCGTTGCATTCATGAGGCAATGAGCTTTTCTAGTGAATTCATTCCATGGTTACTTAAAAATGTTTCAGGGCCCCTTTAACACAATTTTTTGAGAGGTGTCACGACGAAGGCGAGCTCATTCGGCGTTAATAGCGCGCGCTTGTCCAATCTACTGCGTGCGTGTTTGTGTGCGTGTGTGTGTATGCAACAAAACATATAATAAGTATGCACTTAGCGGTTGAAGGGTGCACTAGGGGCAGGATTTCTGTATCGTGCTTCACTCTTAAAGGCGAAGCTTAAGGGTCCCCCAATTCTTTTTATCATCGATGACGTCCGTATAAGAGGTGACAATGGCATCTCAGTATCTGATATGTGTGACGTCGCTACGACGTCACATAACGTGAGGTCGCTTGATGACATTGTCGCTTGGGTATATAGCCGAGCCAATCCATGAACTGCGTGAGATGCAGAAATCTTGCAGTGCCTCCTTTCCCGGAGGCAGTTGAAGACAGTGCTATACGTACAAGAGCCTTCGGGGCGAGGGTCAATTTAATAAATTGACAAGAGTAGGAACACAAGGTAGTGTTCGGCATCAAGTCTTCTTATGCGGATGCGTAAGAGAACTTGTTTTTCTCATGATTAATTTCTTACTATTGCCCCGAGGCGCTTATCCTTGATGACTGCTGCCTCCTCGGAGAGCCTGAGGAGGTCAGTCATGTGACCATGAATGGAACAAAATGCATGGACCCCGAGCCGTAAACCGCTTTGCTGCAGTATTATTCGCCTTTATGGCCTCTGTGTCAAAGCACTTCTCCACGAGAGTGAACTCTTCAATTGCGGTGACGCAGAAATTGATGCAGTCCGCCTGTTCCTGCTTCGCAAGGTTACGAGAAACTGTGGTATCAGTGTGCAACGTGGGCGTTCCGAGTTTTTTCTTTTATTTATCCCAGAGCCCGTACTTGACCTGACTTCGGTTCACGTACGGTACCGTTTCGGCCCAAACGAGAGACACGTGCAAGTTTGCTTCGCACCGCCGGGACGACTTGTTGATTTCACGCACTTTGGCTGGGATGCCCGTCCGCACGCGTCAGGATATACGCACGACGGTGAGTATAGACCATGTTTCTTGTTCGATATTGCCATTTTATTATAGGCCTGAAATTCCCACCATGTGAGCATTTATTCGTTGCTTTACGAACAAGAGCAAACGGCTGGTTTTTTATATTGAAACGTCATATAAGACTTGACAGGCAACCGGCGCTTTTAAGTGTTTCCTTTTTTTTTTAGAATATGCCGTACGCTTTGTTTCTTGTACTACCTAAACATCGAGGAATTTCGTAAGTGTGGGTCCAAATACAGCAAAGTGAAGCACATTTGAGCTGGTAACTTGAATGATTCGCCAATCGACGGTTTTCCGTGTCGCTCTCATTCTTACATATATTTTAGTTGTCGTGTCTGTCCTTCCGATTGCCCACACATGTGCCCGGCGTCTCATACGCAGGTGTGTTTAAAAATGACTGGGTCTCTGCCGACGGCCGGCAATACATTTTCGGGGCGTTTGTCTGCTCAGTGCGGGACAGCGTGTTCACTTCCGCAACGTCAGTGGCCATGCAAAGGACATGTGAGTATACCTATACAGAAGTTTTAGAGAAGCATTTGATGATATCGTGCGTAAGTATTGGTGGCACTTGCAATCGAATTTACACTCTCACGTGCTGCTGACTGAAGTCATTATGCCATTCTCAAAAGTGTTGCCTTGAGTAATGAATCAACACACCAATCAATCAGTCAATGAATAAATCATTGAAAACATCAAAGGATAAACTTGTAGGTCAAAGTATCGATTGATCAACTAATTTTTCTATTGGTTGAAATAGCGCAAATGATCGCTTGATGAATCAGTCAATCAATATTAGAAGGAATTATTGAGTGAAGGAATCAGCCAATCAGCGTTTAAGTTCATCAATCATACAAACGAAGAATCTGTTGATAGACACGTCCTAAGGCTCAATTATCGGCAATAATAGCTGAAGAATGCATTGATATCTGCTATGGTCTCAAGGTACAACATAGGATTTGTCGTTATCGCACCACCTGTTGTCGTCTCCTTCATGCTTACACCGAAAACACGCGCGCACACTTATGCCTCATAACAAATACAAATCCGCCTTTGTAAAAGTCTCACGAAGCAAACAAATATTTTTTAGGGAAAGCCTACACAGATAAACAGCCAAATTTTTTTCCAGTCGGGTGTGAGTTTAGTAATCCAGTTGCTCAAAAACCAGGGCTGATTTCTCTGACAATAGCAGGTGTTTTCAGGCAGTATAAGCTCATGGCAAACGCCTTAACAATATATATATATATATATATATATATATATATATATATATATATATATATATATATATATATATATATATATATATATATATATATATATATTGTTAAGACGTTTACTAGCCGGCAACGAGCAAGAATATACAATGGCGACAGTCACAGCCAAGCACGGCCTCTCAGCGCGAGCGGCGTCCTTGTTGGGTAGCCCCACTAGAAGGTACTCAAGAGTTCGACCCATTTCAGCGTTCGGAGGCTTCGCTACAATATAA
The DNA here is from genome assembly GCA_013436015.1 of Rhipicephalus annulatus. Classification (NCBI taxonomy): domain Eukaryota; kingdom Metazoa; phylum Arthropoda; class Arachnida; order Ixodida; family Ixodidae; genus Rhipicephalus; species Rhipicephalus annulatus. The sequence goes on from WOVY01009331.1 coordinate 183,536, forward strand.
AAGATAAAACAAACGTATCTACACGTAGAGGTCCAACATAGATAGATGTGAACCTTCCAGAAAAATAGAATGATGTTGTACCAGTTCTGTAGTGGCAGCAATTAAGGAAATTTTCATGTTTCCAGTTCAATTTCCATACAAAGATTGGTACACTTCAATGCTATGCAATATTTATTCTTATGAGCAATGCCACACTCTCGCAATGTCGGTATAAAAATAAGAAATTTAACTGATGGAGAGCTGCGTGGGTAAACGTTTCAGCTTAAGGTTCATAACACCACAATGATTAATGTGCTTAAAAATGTTAAACGATTTTGGGTACTTGGTACTCAACTATGGGACTGCAGTAAGCCATCCCTCCGGGCACCTAAAGAACGTACATATTTAAAAGTAATCACATCGTATTCCAGCCTATCAACAAGTCCCTACGAGGACGTCATTAACAGCCTTTTTTTCAAATCAAAGGCTAAAGCAGGGTAAATCACAAAAAATTATCTGAGTATGGTTCCAAGAAATTTTGTCTTGGTCTTGCATCCGAACTAAGCAAGACATTTGGGTGTATATTTAAAATAGATCCACTAACAAACCACCATGCTTGCTAAAAAATATACTACGCTCTTTTTCATTCGCGTTTTCATTATAGTATGCTTGTATGGCGCACTACAAATGAGAAAAATTTAAACAAACTGGAAATATTACAGAAGAAAGTCCTCCATTAATTCGAAGATTATTATGGCAAGCCACGGCAGATGTCTAGCAGTCCGCTATTTTAAAACATGATATACTTAAAACAAGGCAGGTGTATGAATATAAGCAATTACTTTACATTTATAACAACAAACTCCACACTATTACAGGACAGGAAGGCACTATTACAGGCACTATTATTATTACTATTATTATTACAGCACTAGTACTCCACACTATTACAGCACAGGAACTCATTCACGTTCCTGCTACCAGGACTGGCTATGGTAGAGCCCTAATTGCATATCGCGCCCACAGCTTCTAAATAATGGAGGTGAACAAGTAAATTTTAACATCTCATTAACGCAGTTAAAATATCACATCAATGATCTGCTCATTAATGAATTAATGTAGGCATTACGTCTATCAAAAACTTCTGGCTAGGCATCACATATATTACTGTCTTTTTTTTAGGTTCAAAGCCCGTGTATATAGAGAAGTGTGTGCGTACATATGTGCAGATGTATAAATAATATATAAGTGTAATAAATGAATGTATGAATATGTAATTCAGTGCCGTAAGTGTGTGTATTTAGATTTTGTTTTCATGTAATGAAAAGAGCCACGATATCAGACTTTGTATATCTATGTATCCTGTTTTGTAAATGTTTGTGCTATTGTTGTGTGGTGTTATTTTGCGGATACCTGTATTTTGATAATTATTATTCAATGTAGGGCTGCTTGCGGAACGTTTTTGACGTTTAGCGTAGAGAAGCCACGTCAGGCCGAATGGCCTTTAGCTTCGCTTCATTTTCTGTAGGTTTTCAAAAATAAAATATGTTCATTCATTGAAAAACAAAACAAACAAAAGACGAGAGTATGCATACGAGTTGTTTCACGTCGACAAACAAGCAGTGATGTAAAGTGGAAAAATAAGAAAACTTGGTCATTACCAGGAAGCGACGCTCCTTTTGTCAACACTATTTATATGCTTCACAATCTAACCTTTCAATGAAATCAGGAATATATATTATGTTGTTGACGCAACAGAAAACTGTTTTGTCACCGGTTTATTCACAATAGGTAAATATTTCAAATTCGGGAAGCCTCATAAAACCTATACAGTAGATCGACCACCGGACCCGACAAGGTAACAAACCGGCTCCTGAGAAGCCTTGAAGATCAAGCCATCACAATACTCGCGGAAAACGTAAACCACATGTGAAAAACTGGCTACGTGTCTGAACAATGACGCACGGCCATAGTAGCCCTCCTCCCAAAGGCAGGCAAATAACTCAACTTTAAAAGCCTACGTCCCATCTGTTTCGGACCTCATGTACAGGCAACACAGCTCTGCGTGTTTTCATGCACCTCGTACCGCGCTACATAGACGGCTACGAACTCTTTCCGCTCAGTATGGCAGAGTGCCGACCCCTCCACTGAACACAAGGCATCGTGTTAAAACCAAAGAAGGAGATCTTCGAATCAAAAACGAGAGATGTCCGTGGCTTCCTTGCTCTTGACCTCGCCAAAGCATTCGACACCGTCCCCCCTCCCCCGATTCACGCTGCAATCCATTGCCAACATCTCTGTCGGTATAACATTAGAAGTAAATTCTGTTCTTTCTTGCAAGACAGAAGAGCCCCACTAACCGTAATACAGCGCACATCAGACGTACACACACACTATAGGTCCAAACGGGACCATACAGAGGGTAGTCACTCCTTCACTCCTTTTCAACGTGGGAATGAAGAAGAGACTGTCCGACAATCTTCGCGACATCCTTAACGTAATATGTGGACGACATTAAAATGCGTGGACGATATGCGTGGATGGCATCAAATCTGGTGCTCGAAAGGCTCATTGGTGGAAGTAGAGCAGGCCATTAAAGCCACTCCCGATGCCACAGAAGCCTATTTACAAATCCCCGGACTGCAACTGTCAACCACGAGATCATATTTGCTATTATAACGGCAATCTCACCGAGGCGTTCATCATCGAACCCTGTACGAATGACATAGCCTCTGCCCACAACTGCAGAAAGGTAGAAAAGATGAAACTGAACACACTCATGCGCAATAGAATAAATAAGGATCTGGCGTACCCCAAGATGTGAGTAGCTCTCGTCGCAACCAACTAGGCCTATGCAATAATATCGGCGAAGTGATCGAGGACATGCATGTGCTCCCTAACTTTGACCGGCAGTAATCCACCCCCTTCCCCGCCCAGGAAAGATGTCCCAGATACTTACATCGTAAAACCATTCCCATAAAACGTCGACCCAGAACACAACAAACGCGGACGCCTGACCCGCTCTCGCACGATCCTCGACCGCACTACCGCGAATCTTGACTCTACCGTATTCGTTGATGCGGCGAAATACGGCAACACCTCCACCTTTGCAGTCCCGGTAGTAAACGGTGACAGAGCCTTACTCTCGACCGCTTCGGGAAGGCTAACAACGGGCACCATAGTCAAGCAGGTCATCATAGCTTTAGCGATGATCGCGCCCGCGCTAACCAGTGTTTTCACAGACTCCTGCACCACCATTCGAGCTTACGAAAGCGGCAATGTCGTGAAGCAGCCCACATTCTACGAACACGTGGGCTTACACCACCTCTTTTGGTTTTCTGCCTACATGGACAAAGATGTTCACTGACAACAACCCAGCCTCAATCAAACTGTTCATGACTGAGCGCGAAAACTTGCCTGCCAAGATCATCAATCGGTCATGGAAGAGCTGGGCCCAGACACACACACTTTACGGACGCCTTTTCTCATTTTCAACGAAATCATTTATTGCTATCCTAACGACAAAAGCCAATACGCCTTACCACAGAAAGCGTGAACGTGTGCAATCGGTAACCTTTAGCACGGTGCAAACGAGACCGCTCCCGTGCCGGGGCTGACTCAGCCATTGCAACTCAGATTGCACAGAATATTATTGTTCACTATCGCACGTGCTCTGGCTATGCCCCGTGTTATATCAGGGATCTCTCGAATGGGAATCTCCAACTGGGAATAGTCACTCAGAAGTTCCAATCTACACCGCCGCCACGTTTCCACCTCGACTCTGGCTTCGACTACAGCTGCTAGGGGGCTCCTCGTGGAACCTTGGAAGCTTATACTCCTTAGGACCTTTCAATAGGTACTTGACAGACTGTGTGACGACCAAAGAAAAGATTATTTCAGCTGGAACTGCTCATCGTATAAAAATGTTCATAGTTTCTTTCTCAATGTACCGTTTTTTCATACACTTAGTTTTCATCGAATATATTTCATGATGAACTTGTAAACACAGCTCAACATGTGATAAATCTTAGCCAAAATGGCAAATGCAAACAGATTTCTGAACGAACCTGAATTTGCGTACTACCCACTCGCTACATGCAAGGTACGACTAATTTTTGAACAAGAGTTTACTGTGACATGTTTTGTTCTTCGACCCGGGTGCTTGCAGTTTATTTCCCAACCATTCTGAGCCAGACGATCAGCGTGAATGAAGACACTAATCTACAGGACGCCAATGGAGGACGCTACAATAACTGGTACAAGGATGGAGATAAACTGGCCATCACAGGACACACGATCCCAATCCGGAACGCCCAACTGGGTGACGGAGGCTTGTACACATTCAGACAGGGGAACGGGTACATGCAATCTTCGAGACTCATCGTGCGCGGTAAGTCAGATTTCCTTTTAAAAATATGCGGCGAACATCAAAATTTCACACCAGTTAGGAAAGCATAAGTAATATTGTGAAATGCCGCACCATGCCGTTTTTAACTAAACCCTTGCTAAATAATACAACCGCATGAACATCTTACGACATAGTTTAGCGAAAATTTTCTGCATGCATAATAAAGTCTACCTTTTAAAAAATTATACCATATTCCGCTATAGAGAACCATTTGTAGATGCGAAGCAGCGGGTATTAACGCTTAAACTGGCAGCGGTGTTGTGCACGAGAGAAACATTAATGCACCAGATGCTGCCTGCGTAGGCATTGCGATATGAGAGTGGGCACAGAAGGGGAGAAAGTGGGAGGGGATGTGCATGCACAATGGGATTGTAAACGCCGCTGAGAGGGATGCCTAAAAGAGAGAAAAAGGGGAGCGAGTGTAGGCTGCGTTGCTTGCCTCGGTGTTGCCAGGTGAGAGAGCGTGGAGCGCAGGAGAGTTCATTGTGCATTGTTAGGCCACAAAGGCAAAGGAATTAATGCTATAGCAACAAATTGCAATGTCACGCGGAGAACGGCAAGTAGCCCGAAACCTGCAGTGCACCCCTCAACGAGGATGAACGTACGAAAAGAACATTAACAGGAGGAGCGCGGACTAGCCACTGTCACAATTGTTCATTCTTTGCGTGTGATCCGCAGACTTATATGGCCAACGCAGCCGCTGCAGTGAGCGAAGTGACCTTTGTTCTCTCTGTAACTTACGGTGAAAACACAAGACGCACAAACCGCCCCCATAAAGACACAAGAGCCTTAGCACGCCATCACTCTCTCAATGGAGAAAGAGAGCGTCGCTGTGTCATAAAGGCATGCACTGGCGCCCTGCCACGAGTACCAGGCACTACGCCGTGCTCCCCAACGGGCTGCAGAAATTAGGTGCCTTCTTCCTCTTCTAACCACTAACACAACCACCAATGGGTGCGTGTGGTCAGACCTTAAGTGCCAACCACTGGCACGCGTACGCTCGCGCATACGCGTCAAAAGTGTCCAGTCGCGCCAGTGGAGGAAAAGAATGCGCAACTACTGGCGCGCGTCGAACGCGTGTACGATGACGTGTCCAAGGTTGATGCACAGTGTTGCTTGATCTTATGGCTTAAAACTGTCCAAGTTAATCACAGAACGGTGCGTTCTCAACTGGAGCGGGTACGTACGTTGCCGGAGTTATGATAGCACGTTAAAATATTGATTGTGCTTCATGCGCCACAGTTTTGACTATTTAAGAACTAATTGACATCGCACTGAGCGAAGTAACCACAGTGGTATGCACCAGAAATCAACATCACTGCATGCCCCGCTCCTGAGAATGAAAATTCAGGTCTATAGGATAATGTACGTCTATCATAGGCGTGCGCAGGGTTCGCCTTAAAGGAGGGGAGGGATGTTGGCCACAGTGCCCCGCCTCCCTATTACGCCTATGTCGTGGCTGCCTTAGTTCCCATTCCCTAGTATATTATTCTATAGAGCTGACATTGTGCCCCTCCCTCTTCGGTGACTAAGGAGGGTGGCTGCCTGCTTAATTAGGTCTATAAAACAGGTTTATAAAAACCAAGGTGTATAAATCACCAGGTTTCAATACCTACACCACCGAATTCAATAATGTTATTGTGAATATCCTGGTACATTCAGTACATTTACACTTCATAATTGAAAGCACTCATTAACCTAATTAACTTCATGATGTGTCAGATTGAGGCCATAAGACTTCAACAGAGGCCTTTGTCGAGGGCTTTCGGATGATGTCTGTGATAGAAATATCCTCTAATGCAGAAAATCATACCTGGCTCCTAATGATGCAACAGATATTGATCATAAGATAGGACCTATACATTGCATTTATTGCTTCCGGCCTTTTTTGTAGTTAAAATACGCTTTGACACAACTAACTGTGCCTGACGCTTCGTGATGTGACAGATACTGGTCATAATACTGTAACTGAATCCTGTACGGAAGACTTCTGGACGTTGTCTGTAGTCAAAATATTCTCTAAAGCGACAAACCGCGCCCGACACTTCGTGATGTCCCAGATATCAATCATAAGATTGCAACTGAGCCCTGTATAGAAGGCTTTTGATGATGTTAAAAGTAACCTATAACGCAAGAAGGCACACCTGGCTCCTAATTATGCAACCTATATTGACATACAATTGGAACGAAGCACTGCATACAATGCTTTTGAACATTGTCCCTAGTCCAAATACGCTCTAACACAACTAACTGTGCCTTACACTTCATGACGTGACAAATATCGCTCATAAGACAGCAACTAAATCGTGTATAGACGACTTTTAGACGTTGTCTGTAGTCAAAATATTCCTTGAAGCGACAAACCACACCCAACACTTCATGATGTCACAGATATCGATTATATGATTGCAACTGAACCCTGTATGAAAGGCTTTTGAACGTTGCCTGCAGCCGAAATGTTCTCTAATGCTGCAACCGACACCCTACCCTTCATTATGTGATAGATTTAGGTCATATGACTGCAGTTGTGCTCTACTTAGCAGGCTTTTCATGATTCGTTTATAAGAAAGTTCCTCTAACGCAAGAAAGCACACCTGGCGCCCAACGATGCAACAGATATTGGTCAAAAGATAGGAACCAAGCACTGCGTAGAATGGTTTTGGACATGAGTCTACTTTTTTTAAGGGAGTATTGCTGATGTAGCATATAGGAGGGCTGATGGCGGCGGTTGAAACAAATTACTTTACATTCATTGGGGTTAAGGGTCATTAGCCAGTCGTTAAACTAGCGTTGTACTTTGTTAAGGTCGTCTTGCAGGGCACTGTGGTCAGAGTCGTTAATAATTGCGCAATATATGGCACAGTCATCAGCGAACAGATGGATATGGTCATACGGGCGTGTGTCACACGTGCCTCGATGAGAGAATTTTACGATGCACGTGGCAGGATTTTCCTATTAAACGCGAAAAATTTCTCAGTAAACTGTAGGCACTATGCGAGTTTCTATCTATACGTATCTATGTATCAATATATCTAGCGGCCTGGATGCTCCCGTGATAACCTCGTTAACTTGGTGTAGGTAAAACTCAGTATGGGAAGGTGAGAGGACTTGACTATGTGTGGCTGGCCATGACATGAATAACATGAAAATACCGCCGCGTACGTTGTCAAACTGCTTCATCCCGATGTGTGGGGCACGTACCTGCATATACCACGGGTCGTCGTATGTGGGTGTTCGCGCCAAAGATAATCGACAGTATATATCTACCTAGGAATGGCGAGAACAGACATTGGTATACAATTTAAATGCGAGGGCGTTATAAACACTGACGTCGGCAGTGCTGACCCGAAGAATGAAAAGAATAAATATCGGGATTTTACCAGGAATGAAGCCCAAGCATTCTGCGTGGTAATCCAGTACTATGCCTCAGAACCACTCCATGTCTCAGAACTATTTTGGAAAAAGAACCAGTGCGCGTGTCAGGTTGATGAAACGTCAACCGGTGTTAAAGTAATGGCTATAAAACTTTACGAAGATTACGTAATATGCCCGCTAAAAAAAGTCATCACGTCAGGTTAACGTCAATTGTAAATAAGCGTCATCCACTGGATTTGGTGAACGCAGGGCTATCATCCTTGCAAGCCGAAGTTCTACATATCAGCGTAGCGCTTCTGGTGTTGGTAATATTTATGTAGCTATTGGCATGTTTACGCAACTGTAAATAACTGGTTACAATAACCGTATGCACCTGTTGAACATAGGTCTGTGCGTACAACATTTGTACGTATGTCTGGCGTCATTTCGTAAACTTTGCTCAATGAAATGACACCACAGTCACCTTTACTGCGCATTATTCGCATACCATTGATTTTCATAGTACAAGAGATGTGCCAAATTTGTTTTATTGCAATGACAATTATAAGGACACTCTCGGCTGGATTTTGCCGTTGACGTCGGTGTCATTTTCCGTATTTGTAAATATCTATTGATATGAAAGCGCAAGAAAAAGAAGTAATCCAGTATAAGATTCCAGCACGCGGAGTAGAACGTCCAACCACTTGCTTGTGAGCGCAAGGCGTTACCCAATGAGCCACGATGGAGCACCTCCTTCAACGTCGAAACGGCAAGCTATTTATATCTACCACTTACCGCTGGCGATGACCACATCGGGGTAACTATCGTGTTTTCGGCATTACCAGTGAGATGACACAATGAGCGCGCGTGACCAGATCGCCGCGGCCGCTCTAATGTACTTTGCCCCGCACATAGCAAGGCAGGGCAGGGGAGGAGGGGGTTGTGCATGCTCACGCGTGCGCGCACTTATCTTAAGTGGGAAGAATCATACACCTTAGGTTTTCACTGGAACTATTCTGTTCTAATTACCGGGCGCACAAAAGTCACTGCACTCACTGAACAGTCTCCGTTTGCGAATAGGGCGCGCTTTGGAAACACAGCGAAGTGACAACTGAGACGCTTATTCGCGTTCATATGTACCTGTGAGTACGTTTCGTGCGTCATTTATGCGTGACAAATGCGTGGCATGTTTTGATCTGCTTGCCATCCTTCGCGTGAACCTCAAATTTCTTGCGGTCGCGTTTACCATTGCTTCACGTTTGCGGCAAAGCTCTGACTTGTTTCATATCATGACAAAACGGTATTATTCGTGAAACACTCCTGTAGATAGATAGATAGATAGATAGATAGATAGATAGATAGATAGATAGATAGATAGATAGATAGATAGATAGATGGATAGGCGAGGAATGGGGTCACGTCGATGACTGACACTTCCCCCTTTTGATGGGGAACCCAGCGGACAGCTATCACAGTACACACTTGCTTTCAGCTTGCCCGAACGGAAAGTATGGTGACGGGTGCCGAAGCGTGTGCCCCCCGTGCTTTAACGGAGGAGTTTGCCACGACATCACCGGGGTCTGCGTCTGCCCTCCGGGATTTCGAGGGGAGCACTGTGAAGGATGTGAGTATAGCACGTATTGTGGACATTGCGGGCTGATGTGATAACATCTGGCATAAATCTCAATATATTGCCCACAAATCAAAAGGCAAAGCTTAAATCAATAGTGTGGAAATTTTCAAAGAGCATTCGATACACCGAAGTTGTGGAAAGGTAGGTAATTATACTGGTGTCCCCCGCCGCGTTGGTCTAGCGGCTAAGGTACTCGGCTGCTGACCCGCATGTCACGGTATCGAATCCCGGCTGCGGCGGCTGCATTTTTGATGGAAGCGAAAATGCTGTAGGCCCGTGTGCTCACATTTGGGTGCACGGTAGAGAAACTCAGGTTGTCAAAATTTGCGGAGCCCTCCGCTACGGCGTATCTCATAAGCATATGGTGGTTTTAGGACGTCGAAACCCCACATGTCAATCATTTACACTGGTGAACACAAGAATTTGCGGGAGGATTGTCAAGGCGAAGAGAAAGTAACAATGTTTTGCTAAGGAAGTTCGCGAACCAGCCAAGTAGAGGTTCTAATAAATTGGCTAGTGAAGACACTCTTTTTTGAGAACTTGTTTTCTTCCTAGCAATGTCTAGCAAGCCTCCTTTTTAAAGAGTCTTGAACGAATATTCGATCATGGTGCAAAAATCCGGGGAGGACCAAAGCATATAGGAAAAGGATGTTTCAACTCTCGTCACGTGAAGCCTAGGAAGAGGTGAATCACGTTGTATGCACCGGTGTTTGCCACAGCAAAACTTCTGTTAATTGGCAATGAGAAACAGACGAAAACAAGAAGTTGTTGTTATGATGATGATGATAATGATGATGATGATGATGGGCCTTACAGAGGTAATTTACTCTATGGTTTTGAGATAAATTTCTTGGATGAGTCACTAGTGGTCGGGCACGTTGGGAAGGGCACCCAAGCTCCACTAACGTCACCGGAAAACTGCGTTGGAACGCAGCCTAGCGTAACATTCCATTTGTGGTGTCTTTCATTGGCCATTAACATCTATTGTTCCGTAAGTTGTTTTTGTGTAATACACTGCAACATACAACGGATCATGTTTTACAGAACACTTTGAAGCTAATTAGAAACAAATATTGAGGCAGATTGTAATAACATTTTTTTCCCGGTATTAATGCAAATAATTTTTACTACGTCATCAGCCATAATATTGGCGAACTGTTGCCTTCTTCGTTTTTAGTGGAGGGGTGGGGATAGCGGTACATACCCAATTTTTCGTGCGGTGCGTAACCGTTCATGATGGACCATGACGACGCCATGACACACAGACAAGTCATGGCCTTAAGGTTCTTCGCCCCTATACCAAGTTCTACAAAGAGCAAACTCTGCTATGAGAAACTCAGTTGAAGTTTGTCGTCGTACATGCACGTAGAATTTACAAGCAGAGCGCAAAGTTCTTAAGCACCCATTCTTAAGGGCCCTGTGTCACACGGAAAGCCATGCTCGCTCCTTTGCAAGCTGCTGGCAAAAGTTCGAAAAACCGTGACGACGGGCGTCCTTGTGTCAGAGGACACTTGAGAAAGTGCCAACTTCGTAGCAGCTGTACTTCGTCATTTAGCTCATAGCTGCGATTGTCCTGTCAAAAAGCGGTGCTAGAATCAGATGAATTTCTTGCTAGAGAGAAGGGCGCGTAGACCACTATGTGCCGACACCTAGGGGGATAGGAAAAATTTTTAACGGAGAGTGGGAGAGGGGGGCACCTTTTCAATTTTGAGAGCAGCCCCTCTTAAAAATGGTCATTTTCACTCTGCATACCACGGGTAAAACATTTTGGGTTAAGGGGGAGTGCACGGGTATGGTGGGCCATCCCCTGTATACGCAACTGCCAATACTGCGCTCTATAATATTCGATATGTTTGCGATGTAGCAGTCATAAGGTGCACCGAAACCCCACTAGAAGTGAGTCAAGAAGTTTATTGGGCGTGTGTTGTCGTAGTTTCCTGAACCTTTGTTGCACCCCCCTCTCTTTCCATATGATTGGACATTCGTGAACCCGCATTTACATTCGAGGGAACGTGTGTTGTTCTTCACCCTAATCACGATGCGGCTACCTTGTTTGAGTCTACAACCAGAACTTTCGAGCTTAGCAGAGCAATTTATCCCCCGAGTTTCTGCAGTTGTAATGTAGTATGTGTAGTGCATGTTCGTGAAGCAGTTATGCACCGCTGCTTCTTCGTCGCCACAACTGTAATGTTTATTTCCGGAACATCGCAAAAAGGATGCAAGACCAGATAGCAGCCGTACCCGATTCACTACATCTCTCTCCCTCTCTCTCTTTTTCATTCGCAGTTTGCAACGAGTACCACTTTGGGCAGACATGCGCCCACAACTGCACCGAACTTTCAGCCCTGGCCCATGGCGATCCACGTTGTCGGGGCATGCTGTTCTGCCTGCCTGATCCGTACGGCTGCTCCTGCTATCCGGGATTCCGAGGAGTAGATTGCACCGATAGTATGTGATCGCGCTGTATTCACCATACCATTTTGCGCACAGGGAGCCGAATGAAATTCTTATATTCTGCCTTATAGCTCATTCTGCTGTTCCTTCATATTCTTTTCGTATAATAGAAAGCTTGCTTGTGAGTTTCATGATGTGCCCGCTACAGTCGTTAGTGATACTGAAAGCACCCCGACAAGCTTCAGCTTGATTGATTGATATGTGGGGTTTAACGTCCCAAAACCACTTCATGATTCAAGCTTCAGCTTAGGAAAGCAAACTCGTTGCCATGCTCAACTATAGTCCTATACAACTTAAGATGTCCGGATAGACTCCGCCCAGACGACTGAAGCGCGATAGGCGGTCGCCTCTGCTAGTAAAGAAGTAGTTCCGCTCATGAACGCGGTGATGTACTCCAAAGGGCGTCTGACACTTGGCGTCTGACAAATGACGTCAGTTCAAAGTGCACGTCCACTGGTTCAGGATCGTACCTTAGGGCCTTTCAGAAAGAAATGCCGCGGACTTTTAAAGCTGTATCCGACTATAGTTGTTATTCATTGTGAGGTTCAATAGGGCCTTTACTTAAAATAGATAGTTGTACGAAAACCCGTATCGTAAGCAACAGATATGAAGACAATTTAATTGTATTCAGCACCCTTTTGATCTTCACTTGATCAAACCACAGGGATTAACTTTCAAGTTGTCGATCGAATTTTTCTCGTCTTGCTGTGAACAGTTCATGGGGGGGGGGTGGAGGGGGCATGATCACCTATTTTTCGTATGTTAAAGCACGTGCTTGCATGTGCGTGCTCATATACTCACACACAATGTAAAATGTTCGGGGGGGGGGGGAGAGTTTTTCATCCCGCCAAATGAGACCCTCTGTCTACGCCTCTGCTATCAGATAGAGCAGATATAGCAGAAAGTTGCGATACTTTTTCTATCCTCTGGGCATTTTGTTTTAGAATTTTGAACTAAAAAGAGCATACCTGAATACCGGATACTCTTTCTGATCTTCATGTAAAGTTCAGGAAGATTCTTTCTTGTAGACAGACATTTAGATACAGCTTCTTCCCGTTGCTATGGTGCAGTTCAATCGCCTTTATAAATTTTTCTTGCCCTTTTCGAACTTCTTTAAACATTGAATGACCAATAATTTTCGGAACCTTCTAGCCTGCGTTGCTGGTGTCTATTGTTTGAGTTGCTTATGTAACGTGGTAGTAGGAATGCTTTGAGTCAACTGCTTTCGGATGCTTCAATTGAAGTGCTTCAAGTAATAGCAGAACGTACGTGTTGCCTTGAACTGAGAAACAAATATTTAGTCGCGAATAGTTTCGGGAGGTGTCTTCCCATTATGAGGGAGTAGTGGTAATCCTTTGTATTGAAAGCCCGCCAGTTCCAGCCATTTCGCGCGGCGCGGCCAGTAAGAGCAGCGTCTTAAGTCCATGGCAAACAGCGCCACCAAGAGCCACAGACTGGAAGGTTATCTACCAAATATGAACCATAGAATGAATGGCTATCTACTAAATTTGAACCACAGGCTGAGCACTTGTCTACCATATATGGACCATAGACTGAACGGTTGTCTACTAAATATAAATCAAACTGAACGGTCGTCCACAGAACATCAACCAGATACTGATCGGTTGTCTACCAAATAAGAAGCACAAAGTGAGTGTTGTCTACCAAAGAAGGACCATAGGCTTAACGGTTTTCGACCAAATAAAAACCACAGACTGAATGATTGTCTACCAAATAAGGACCAACCAGACGAAACGGTTGCGTACCAAAAAAAAGAAGACTGAGCGATAGTCTACCAAATAAGTGCCAAAGACATTATGATTGTCTAACGAATGAGATCCACATACTGAGCGATTGTCTACCAAATAAGGGCCACAGACTTAATCGCTGTCTAACAAATGAGAACCACAGACTGAGTGGTTGTCTACCAAGTAAGTGCCACAGGCTAAAAGATCGAATAAAAACTCACACTGCACGGTCGTCAACAGAATAACAACCACAGACTGAGCGGTTGTCTACCAAATAAATGACTGTAACGATTGTATACCAAATAAGACCCACATGCCACACCGAACGGTCGACCACCAAATAAGAACCACAGACTGAGCGGTTGTTCAACAAATGCAGTCGTCATGTATCGCGAATGCTTACGCCTTCATCTTCATTCTCATCGCTTGGATCCCCGCGCTTGGAGTATCGCCTTACAGGAGAAGCCACAAGGCTTCTGAACGTACAAACTGCCGTTTTACGTTATTGCTTGAGGTGAGCAATGTAATTGCTGATAATAGCCGTTATACTAATCTTTACCCTTCTGAAATAAAAAGACGTCGTTGTCGTGAATCTGCCCTTCAGGACCAACTACAACAACAGAAAACGACAAGAAGAACAGCAATAAGACATTTTTCCCTTTTTTTAAAAATTGTGCTCGGCACTTGTTTGGGCTTTCTAGGGTTAACCATATAAGTTCATTGTCATCTTGTGCGTGCTATGCTGATTTTTTTCTTGTTTCTAGCACTTAAAAAGGAAATCCCGCGCATTCAGTGTGTGCAGCAGGAACCTACGGGGCCGACTGCAAGCAGATACGGTTATGTCACTGCCAAAATGGCACCGGTTGCCATCCGCAGTGGGGAGTGTGTACCAACAAGATTTGCGAAGAAGGCTACAGAGATCCACCGTTTTGCGAACAAGGTAAGTTGATTCAAGCCTATTTAGAAACAGTTATATATGAGCGTGGTACGAGTGATATAACGCAGCAAAATAAAAATAGGGTGATTGTAAATTACTCAAAACAACAACAACAATAAAAAAAAACCACGTCGCGAAACTGCACTGAGATTTAAACACGTGACGTAGCTTGACTTTGCCGTCAAGTAAGAGGGCCAGCCGATGTTAAAGCCAAGGCGGACATCATGAATGCACATTTTGGCACGACGAACGAAAATTAGGCTCGAATGCGAAACACGAGTGTTTTGCATTTGCGTGATCCCCTTGATTTTTGTTCCCGCTTTTTTTTATTTTTCTCTACCTTAAAATGGCCCTGCGACACTTTTTTAACATGCTCAGAAAACACTGCCGATTGATAATCGAGACTGCGTTGAACCCGTGAGCCAAACATTACAGCGCAGCACTGGACATAGAGTTTATTAATTATGCAGTAGCGTTAATGGGCTCGCAGTGCAGTAACTGTGGCGTCAGCGTCAGTGTCGACTTCAATGGCTGTGAGCGAGAAATAGCCGTTAACCATCAGCAGAAAAATTGAGGCAGGTGCAAAAAAAAAAGTTACAGACCTTGGCTTCGCGTAGGAATCAAACGCACACGTTTAACGTTGCAAACAGGTGTTTTGCCACAAAGCCACTTCATTGCATAAAACTTGTTCGATTAAAAAAAAAACGCTGTGGTACTGTCATATAGAGGGAGTAGTCTCTTTAACGTATGAAGGAAAGTTGTGTACACTTAAGGACTCGTTCTTCTTTGTTAGCCTTAATATTAATGATATCCAACAGACAATTATGTCAAGGAAAGTATAGGAAATGTTATATGAGGTAATTGTAATATAAACGTGAAGAAAGAAAGCTGGGTGAAAAGATAACTTGCCCCAGGCAGAGACTGAACCTGCGACCTTTGAATAACGCGTCTGATGCTCTACGAAACTGAGCTACCATGGCGGTTTTGCCTCTCAGATTTATTGAGCATATATGGAAATTAATCGTTGGGGCGTCAGTCAGCGCCACCTGTAGCCAGGACAGCGAGTATCGAATACATTTTTTCTTCCTGTTTGGCGTCACGTAGCACTTATTACGAACTGTCAGCTGACCAATAATCCCTGATAGAGTACCTGAAGGCACCAAGTCTGCCAGAACGAGACCCGCGCTATGCATGAAGGAAAGAAGTGTACACTTACGGACTCGTTTTTCTTTGTTAGACACAATATTATTTCGACCTAACAGACAACCATGTCGAGGAAAGTATAGAAAATGTTATATGAGCTAAATTTAATGTAAATGGGAAGAAATCAAAATGCATGAAAGGACAACTTGCCGTACGCAGGGATCTAACCTGCGTCTTTCAAAGAACCAGAGATTAGCGCAATACTAGATAATTAGTGGCAATCTATTCGTGAGTCAATAAGCTACAATAGGGAAGTAATTTGACGTTCGCTTGCAAAAGTGTTGCAGTTCCCCTTGAAACCTTAAACGTAATTACGTAAGAAAGTCTTTCTGGCTGGCTGTACTATTCTTGAGTCTACAACAGTATAACTGCCAAACCTTAGGGAAGTCTCGGTGCAATGCATCCGGTCAAGTCTTTTTTTTTTTGGTCACGTGGTTTCACAGCTTGTTGATGAAAAAGAAAAGTTTAATGCGCTGAAAGTTCTTCAATAGTGTTCAATTGTCAGACAGAAAGTGGTAAATGTAATCTTTTTATTAAACAATTTGCGAATGCACAACGTGTATTATAGGTAGACACCCACCAAGGTGGGGTGTTAGTGGTCATGGCGCTCGACCGTTGGTGCGAAGGTCGCAGAATTAAATCGGGACTGCGGTGGTCGCATTTTCTGTACCGGCGAATATACTTGCCTTCTTTTTATTTAGATTTAAGCCTATGGTAAAGAACCCCAGGTGGACGAAATTTCTGGTGCCTCTCGTAACAGCGTCTCTCATAATCCCATTGTAGTTCGGGGCATGAACCACTCTCCCTAATTATTATTTTAGTTGAAAAAACAACCAGATAACAATGCTTGATTTGGTATAAACGTGCGTAGTAGTAGTTCAAATGTGTGGATACGCGACAGCTACGGTACTTTGGCCTAGAAGAAAGAAAAAAAAACACAAAAAACTCTTCGTCTAGCGCTTTACCTAGCGATAATACTGCTCCATTATAGCGCTAATATTTCGGTTCTGTAGCGCACATATAATTTTTGTGTAGGGCGTTAAGTAATTTTGGGTACTGCGCGTAATCCTGCAAAAATGTTGTGCTTGTATAGGTATCTCTGCAATTAGAAATCCACCGCTTAGTGCAGCTCTAATATCTCGAAACCATAAGGAGTGCGCAGCACAGGCAATCCCGCAATTTTATTGGCAATGGCGTGCTGGCCGAGGTATTGGCGCCTTCTCTGGCGTGGCGTGTATATTAGCCAGATCTTTTAGAACTAAGTTCTTGCAATTTCGGACCAATTATGGTATTTATTTCTTGGTTATCTCAGGAGTGTATGACACCTTAGACATTGTTGTAAATTATTTTGAACCTGTAATACTGTAAGCCTTGTTTGCGGCCTTTATTCACAACCGCGTGACCACGTGACATGAGACAGTGGATTGACAACAAACCAGGGCCATGAAGTGCTACTTAGCAAAAGCATTGGCGATAGTTGTCGCTAAAAGAAAAAAATGATTCCATAACGCTCTTTTGAGACACCCTGTGCCCCACACAGCAGCTAACTGTCAAGCTATATGACGAGACAGTGATGCGATTAGTTAAAACAGTTTGCCGGCCAAGAAACCACTAAAAAAGTGTGGTTGCGTATGGCAATGTCATGTGTATCCTAGTAGCCATGCTCGAGTATTGATAATATACCCGTTGTAATTAACATTAGAAACTTATGCACGGGAAACCTTATAGCGCCGCTGGAAGGAGTGCGTGCCCAGTCTTTGACATGCTTTACGAATGCTGTCGTTTCAGCGTATCCCGTATTGAAATCATTCTATGTCAACGTGATCGATGATAAAAGCATCAGTGTGAATTGGGAAGCCTGGTCGCCAGAGAGAGGAGACAAAGGTGTCGGAGAGCCTAATGGCTACATCGTACAATTCAAGGTAAGTGTGACCTCACAGACGTCCTCGTACCAGATTCTTTTAGAGGATGTCTAGCGACCTTGAAGACGTCACAACAGCCTCTATAGTTCGGAATCCGAGAAGGCATTACCTTTTTGAACATGGGCAAGCGCATGGAAAGTGCCAGCCCCACCTAATCACTTCCAGTAAAGGGGGTGGGGTGGGGGGGGGCGTGCTTCTACCTAGTTGTACATGCCCCGTTATTCATGAAAGCTGTATTCACACGACGGACGTGATCGCGGACGGATCAGTCACGTGGCATGGGAAGTAATTCTGATCTCTCCGCAGGCAGCATTCACGTGACAGGGGAAGAATAACGATACAAACGCGGATTTCGGCATTGCTCCCCGAGGATAACAAAAGTGATTTCGGCGTCCGTCTTTTCGGTCCGTTTTCGGTTGCGCATGGGCCGAAGTGGCAACGTTGGAACGGCTGACGTATGGTAACGTAGAACGCCATCCACAGGCTCGATTCACAATTTGATCCACCGTGTGAAATAGCTTAAGGAGCAGAGTAAGGGACAAGAAGTTTCGTGAGAATCATGGCGGTCGAGGGTACATGATATGCTGCATGCATTCAAGGAATTGTTCGCTTCTAGTTTTCGCTCCCAGAAAGCCAGGGACCATTGGGAGAAGCACGTCATCACATTATTTCCTCTCTTTTTTTTTCAGCCGTTATGAAACATGCTGTCCTAGTCGTGTCCCGCCCCCACTCCCCCCAATTTGTTTTTCAAAGGGGAATCCAGCAGACGTTTAGGCTTTTATGTATGAATAGCGACACACAGGCGGCCACACAGTCTGAAATTCCCGCTTTATTCGGACGCATCTCCCAGAGACAGCCATTGAAGCTATTGCATTGCACCGCAGCCTATAGCGCGCATCTTGAAAATCGAGTTCTGCTTCATGGGTCTGACGTCCGGCCTTTCGCATACTTACTTTGAAACTGTCGTGCCTCAGCGCATTGACCCTCCTATACGAGCACGCGATTCTAACACACGTAATGCTCAGACAAGAAGCAATACCTCTTTATGAAGTCCTTTCTTGCACCGTTTTTATTTTAAAGCGGCCCCACAACACTTTTTGAGCATGTTCAGAAAAGGCTGCCGATCGGTAGTCCAGGTTCCCGAGAACATCGAGTCAATTATTACAGCGCAGTACGCGGCTTAGAATGTACAGTTATTTCATTGCGATAGCAATTATATGGGCCCTCTCAACTGATTTCGGCTGTCGCCACCAAGCCCCGGATATGCATATGTGTTTATATATGTAAAGAAGGGATAATAAAAAATAAATTAGAAGGAAAAAATGCTAAAGCCTCTTATTGGGGATTCGAACAAGCGAACCCATGCTCCGCTACCCGCTGTGCTAGGCAACACAGCCAAACCCCGTGCTTGTGCCGGTGATATAACGTTGTACTATTCATAGGCATCATTTCTCCATTCCTTGAGGTGATCGATTGATTGATTGATTGATTGATTGATTGAGTGACTTATGTGTGGGGTTTAACGTCCCGAAACCACCATGATTATGAGAGACGGCGTAGTGGAGGACTTCGGAAATTTCCACCACCTGGGGATCTTTAACGCGCACCCTAATCTAACCACATGGGCCTACAACATTTCCGCCTCGCCCCGCCACGGTGGTCTAGTGGTTAAGGTACTCGGCTGCTGACCCGCAGGTCGCGGGATCAAATCCCGGCTGTGGCGGCTGCATTTCCGATGGAGGCGGAAATGTTGTAGGCCCGTGTACTCAGATTTGGGTGAACGTTAAAGAACCCCAGGTGGTCTAAATTTCCGGAGCCCTCCACTACGGCGTCTCTCATAATCATATGGTGGTTTTCGGACGTTAAACCCCACAAATCAAATCAAATCAAATCAACATTTCCGCCTCCATCGGAAATGCAGCCGCCGCAGCCGGGATTTGATCCCGCGACCAGCGGGTCAGCAACTGAGTACCTTAGCCCCTAGACCACCGCGGCGGAGCATTCCTTGAGAGGTGTCACAGCAATTATCTGTACCCATTCTTGGAAACTACGGGTGAAAATGGTGACATAACTACAGCGGCATCACTGCCTTCTTTCAATCTCGTGAATCTTTTTCGGAAAGTACTATAGTTCATGATTTGGTTATCTCTCGGTCCGTATTTCTACTAGCTTATTTTTTTTGAGGAAAATTCGTAATATTACATGACCACTCTCTTTATTGCTGTGTGTCGGCGATATCACCAATAAATCATTTTACAAAATTAAATGAGGTGTCATGTTTGTCAAAGAAAATTTCATGCAGAGGGTCTGTTTTCGTGCATACTCTAATAACCTTCGCACGATTCCTGAGTTTTATTCGCGTACCACGTTTCCGGATTCGTATATAGTTGTGCACGAATCAATTACAGAATCTTGGTGCTTTTCAACGAGTATTATTAGATGTCGATCGCGTGTCATCGTTTGTTGCCGCATTCATTCATTATATTTCGCTTAGAGGTAGCATTCATCGCAGCTCAACGATAGTCTGTCTAAGATAAATGTGAAATAAATGGGATCATAGTTGATACTTATTTCCAACAGGAACGACAGTTTGTTTATTTCTCCATACAAAACAGAGAATCGAAACGCAACTTCGTTTCGCCGATACGTTCATGGTTCTGTCCGATAATAACACCGCATTTTGCCAGACCTATTCCCCGTTACTTCTAGTTAATATTCTGATGAAGTGATAAATACGGCCCCACCTAACCAAGGAAGAAAAGGAGGCGCTGAAGCACACGAACACTCCTGCACGCACGAACGCTTATGCTTCAATGCGATACGTGTATACACACACAGCATGTCACAGACACCGACCACCCAGCCCCCTTTTATGAAAGCGTGAAGTGCGCTACCGTGTTGTAGCAATGCAAAACAGATCTACGCAGACTCGGCAGCAACGCTTGCTTTCTGGGGAGACCATGCTAGCGCCGAGCGTTGGACTACATTTCCGTGGGCACGCTCCGCAGGCAAGTGCCGGCGTGCCCGGCGTTCCAAATTATTTTGGGGGCGCCTGTAAAATTCTCCGCCACCGCGAGATGAGTGCACGCGCAAGGACGACCTCACACTGTATGGGGCAAAGGACATGGCTGCGTTAGAGTGCCTCGATCTGTGCAGCGAAAGCGAACGAGCGCATCGATTGATTGATTGATATGTGGGGTTTAACGTCCCAAAACCACTATATGATTATGAGAGACGCCGTAGTGGAGGGCTCCGGAAATTTAGACCACCTGGGGTTCTTTATCGTGCACCCAAATCTGAGCACACGGGCCTACAACATTTCCGCCTCCATCGGAAATGCAGCGCCCTGCGGGTCAGCAGCCGAGTACCTTAGCCACTAGACCACCGCGGCGGGGCGGCGCGCATCGAGGCACGTTAGACGCGAGTGCTATATGGCACTTATCTTCGAAAACGAAGGAAGGCGTGCGCGCCTGTCTCGGAAGCGATAATGTATAGAACGCAAGGCGACGGGAAGGTGCCACCACCGTGACGTCTTAGCAAAGCGTTGGATACACTTGCCCTTTTGAGCATCGCGTTGCGTTGTCAACACAGTGTGATAAACGCTATGGTCCTTCGAATTACTTGCGTATGCCTTCTCTAGTACAGAGGCACACATACGAAATATTGACACGTTGTTATGGCACCTCAGATATGAGCAATTATTGCTTTTTACTTGACAATTGCACAAGTATGAACACTGAAACTTGAGCAATATTGGTGGGCGCTGCGGATAGGGTTGTCCGTTTGGGATGTCGTTCGGGGCCGTTTGGGGTAACGTTACGGCGGACAAACAGACAAACGTACAGACAGCCAGACCAAATTTTTTGCGTCGAAGTAAACCAAGAAAGACTATCGTATTCAAAAGCAGTGGAGAGTGTCCATATTACAATAAAAGCAGAAGCACGGCCGCCTGTATCGGCCCGCGTCGATACAGGCGATCGTGGGAGAAACGAGCACCAAAATAAACAGCGACAAGCGCGGCAAGGTCCTACTCGGCACAGCGTATGGGTCATGGCATATGAAAACGCCGCAAAGCCTCCCAAGCTTGCTCCTTGGTTTCATCGAGATCAGAATATGCTACAGAGAACAACACTCACTGCGTAAGGCCCAATTAAGAATACATGACAGCATATCATGCTTCCAGTCACCGCGCGCACGATGTCAAATGTCCATTTCTCCAAGTGCGTATACCGCTTCGTACGGCGCGATGTCGTCGGCAAGAGGGAGAGGGAGGAGAAGATCGCTGCGTGGGGTGTTTGCGCGCCGCAACGCAGCGATCTTCTATTCCCCGCTTCCCCTGTGGAACTTCCTTCCTTTTATTTTTATTGCGGTAGCAATTATAAGGACACTCTAGGCTGGATTTCACCGTCGACGTCAGCGTCGATGTCATGCACTATATATATATATATATATATATATAATTATATATATAACAACGCAAGAAAGAAAAAAAATCTCTGAGAATATAACTATAAACTCCGGCACGCGGAATCAAACGTGGGACCTCCGCGTCGTGAATGCGAAGCGTTAACCGGTGAACCACCGAAAGGTGCCTCTCCTTCAACGTTGAAACGGCAAAGTATTCATATCTACCACTTACTGCTGTTGGCGGGCACCTCGGGGGGGGGGGAGGTGAACTATTGTGTGTTCAGCATTATCAGCAAGATGGCGCAGTGGGCGCCCGGCGGCTCTCAAGTCTTACGCGTACTTTGGCCCGCGTAGAGAATAAGCGGGTGTACGCTCGATCGCGCACCCTTATCTTGCATTGGGGAGAATCGCACGTCTTCGCTAGCCTTTGGGTTTCGTGGGAAGATCCCGTCTTAGTTACCTGGCGCACAAACGTCACTGGAATCGTTGCAGAGCCTTCGTTTGCGAAAAGGGCGCGCTTCTCAGACACAGCGAGGTAACAAGTGAGACGCCTATTCGCGTTAATCTGTACCTGTTAGTAGGTTTCATGTGTCATTTCTGCGTGAGAAATGCGGGGCACGATTCGATCTGCTTGCCATTCTGCGCGTGACCTTGCAAATTGTTGCTATCGCATTCATTGCTTCGTCTTTGTGGCAGAGCTGTGACTTTTTTCAAAAAGAAGGAAAGAAGCGTACGTTTTCAGGACCTGTTTTCTTTTTTAGGCACAATAATAATGAGATCTAACAGAAAATCATGCCAAGAAAGTATAGGGCGTGTTATTAGATGTAATTATTATGTGATGTGATGAAACGAAGTTGGACGACGAGATAACTTGCTGTGGGCAGGAAGTGAACCTGCGACCTTCGAATAAGGTGTCCTGTATGCTCTATCAACTATGTTACCGTGACGGCTATCTCCCCGTTCACCTTGTGGGGTAAATACGCGCATTAAACGTGGGAGCGCCAGTCAGCGCTGCCAGTAGACCCTGACAGCGAATAACGGGCGCTAAACGAACGGGACGGCCGGAGCAGCACCGCCACGCGCCCGCCATCTTGGAGGCCATGGCTAGAATCAGCCAGTTACCACGGCCGCCACGGTATGCCGCCACCTCCCACGCTAGCTGTCTCGATGAACGTACATCGGGCGTTGGAAGAAAAAAAGAAGTGTTCAACGTCATGATCCGCATTCCCTACGGGACGCATCTTCTGGACCCCTTGTCATCACCCTCCCGGCGTGCGATTGATTGTTCTGAGAGAATAAGAGGAAGTTAAAAGAAAAATGCACCCCGCAACCATCTCTATCAGGGCAGAACATGTGAGCAGTAGTGCACAATGCAAGGCACAAGTGGCGGACGCTTCATCTTAGAATATTTCACGGTCTAATCTCATGAAAATTATCGGGAAGGCAATCGCTTAGTTCAAGCACGGGAGGTAAACCTCTGCTGAAAGTATTGGTACGCCCGCAAATGCATGTTTCACCGATGCGTAATGCTTGCCGTGCGCGCAGTGCTGTTCTTTCCATACGTCTGCACAGGCACTCCTCCAGGCAATTCAACAAATCTTATTTGTCACATGTTTTCCTTCTCTTCGCAGGAGCGTGCGGCCAACAGTTGGAACCAGACCGATATAATTCCGGACCCTGAAAATGGCACTCTGTTAGCCGACATTACTGACTTGAAGGCAAACACGGTGTACAGGGTTCAGGTGTTAGTGCATGACGTCAGCGGCCACGTCCACTCGCAAACCGCTCCAACTGCTACGGTCAGGACCCAGTGCGGTGGTGAGCACGGCCAAGTACTTTCTTACTACGTTGCGGAAAAATACTGTTTGTAGAAACCGTATGATGCAAAAGTCACCTGTTGTACGCAGTGTCAAAGTGATTCTAATTCTTGAAAAAAAAAAACAAGATCAACCTAACACTGGAAGCTATCCTCTGCGAGGCAGAAAGAAGCACCTTACATATTCCGTCCGTTGAGCGTAAAAGTTACTAGTTATACAAAAACAACTTCGAGGGAACATGAGCTTCGCGAATAAAAGTAGAACGTGATAGCGTATTGGGGCCCGTTACAGATCATCTTCTTAGCTGATAGTTTGGCTTCTGCTCTGTGTGCACGCTCCAAGAGTGCCGTAAGGAAACGAACGACTGTGCGTGTATAGCTATTTGAAACTATCCCTGATGCAAGTACAGTTGTTAAGTGTTCAGTGCAGTGTTGATAGCATTTGAAGAAATGACGCTCCAGACACTAAAATCACAAAGGTCTAGGCCAAGTATGAAACAGTGGCTGATTTGTGCGTAGCGCGGTCGGTCGTTACTTAGGCAGCCGCGGGAGGCCGCGAGTTGTCCACGCGTGCACGCACTGGGAAGACGCGCATTCAAAAGAGAGAGAGAGATAGCTCGACGTTACGAGGCAAGAGTGACATATCTTGTTCCCCCATGCATCCCTTCCTGCTTAGCTCCCGGCGTTTTCATCTGGACGGGAAAAAAGATATTGCGATTTCATTGTGCGACAAATTTTCGTAACTCCGCTCGTACTGAATGAATTCTAGAAGCATTTGCGGCGGTGAATTCTTCAGTCAATAAGCTCCTTTAGTGAATCCATTCCCAGGCTGCCTGAAAAAAATGTTTCAAGGCTCATTTGAGCACCCATTCTTAGCGCAATTCACGTGTTTTGACGCCTGACGCTATTCTGTACTTGTGCGAAACAGTATTACACTCGTTAAGTGGACTCCTTGCCTTACATGTCATTGGTATATACCTTTTTTCTTTTTGAAGCAGTTTGAGGCACTTGCGCCCCTTTGAGATAAAACACCTGTTTCACTCGCAGTCATTCTAGATTCAATCCCTGCACAAGCGAAAACCTTTATCATTGATTTCATTTATATCTTTCTCATTTTTTTCAGTCACAGAGAAGCTAGTGGCCTCTCTCTCACAACCAACAACACCGACGCAGACAATGACATTTTTTTGTGTGTGTGAAACGAGCTCTTTAACATTATCTTGTTAATACTGGCACAAAATATTGCCGCTTTACTTCACCTTTACTCTAATTCCCACAAGACTGTGTTAATTAAAAAAAGAAAGAAAATTTTCCCACAATTTTGTTTTTGATTGAATGAATGTATAAGAACATAATTGTGGTCCTATAGGGGCGTTTTCGATTCAGCTGTTCATTCCTACATTGGTAAAACTGCTAATATACTGCGACGTAAGGTGTGTGTATGTGTGTGTGCGCACTTGCCACGGCGACGTCATTTCCAGAATGCCTAGCCCTGAATAGTGCGGTGGCGTCTGCCCACTGACGGTGCCGACGGCTCTTGGCGTGTGCGTAGGTTGCCCGGATCCGCATTGGTTTTTCTGCATGTCGGACCGGGTGGCCACGGCAGCGCTGGACTCCCATGTAAACGAACCTGTTTCACTGGGTGTTTTAGGGTTGAGGCCCCTTTAGAGCACCTTTAATGCTTCCACGCCTCTAAACCACCACCCGGCATACACAGTATATGTAGAAACTAAAACAATTGTGAACCACGACAAAGGTTATGAAAAGGCTGTTACCCTGAACAAAATAAAAGGCCACAGCACCGGAAGAACACTTACATTTAAACGCTCATCAATCAAGGCATATTACAGAAGAAAAGGTTAACAAGAACAAAATAAAAGGATAGTAAGCGGAACAAAACAGAAGGCCAGGCTAACCCCGGCTACGCAACACCACCACAACCACTACCACTTGATCCTATGCAAACTGCATCGCTCCGTATTCAGCCTTCATTTCGTAGATTTATATAGATTATGTCAGCTCCCGACAAGTGGCGTGGGGCAGTCTTCGCATCACTCCCCATGCACTTTTCCTGCTGTGATGACGTCGTCGCACTGGAGGCAGTGTGACTGTAGAGTACCACAATTTACACCTTGCGTAGCATCGCTGGCTGGATGTCACGAAAAGTAAAGGCTTTGCGCACGCACTTTGGGCCAGTCGGAGTGCAACAGAGTCTTAAGACCGAGCCTATCCGCCGTGCCACTAGCCCGTTGGGCAGTCTGAAAGTGCGCATCTACGGTGGGGCTGTGTAGAACGGCATCACAACTTGAAGAAGTGTTGCTTCATCACCAAGTAGCACCGACACAACATGTGATCCAAGTCCGCTAAGTCGTTGTACAATGCATGTTCATTTGTTGCCTGTATCTCGGGGTAGATCGTATTGCCGCGACAGGCGGGCTACTTGAACGTGGCCCACCTGTCGCGGCATTACTACAGTATCGCTACAGCATCGCTGAAGCATCGCTACAGTATGAAGGAGCGGGAGGATGGAATGGAGACTGAAAAAGAAAAAGAATACTGCTCAAGAAATCACGTGACCGATGCTGAATGATTAGTTGTTCCTCACAGCGCTTTTGCTTGTGTTTTATTTCAGCACCGCTGTCATCACCTATAAACTTTAGCCATAAGGAAATGACGGACGGGATGGTCAACGTTACGTGGCAGGTGAGATTTGCGTAAAACTGTTGCTTGTGTGCAGATGATAGACATATGGTCGGGAAGAACTGTGAATAAAATATATACTGTGTGTTTTTCAAGCAATACAGATTTAAAAAAAAAGCAAATATGGTTAGGTAGTAGCCACCTTCACAGAAAATTTCTAGGTGGCGGCGGCAACATTTTCCCACTAATTAGATAACTCACAAATGGTTAAGTAACATAAATATTTCAGGCTGCCGAGAAAAATACGTAGATCCTTAAAAAAAAACGTTGCTGATGTCTCTCGCGCATTCACTCCCGCAAGGTGCTCACTGTTGGCTGGGCTAAGGTCCCCAGAGATCTTAGAGACCTTTTAGGCGGGACAGGGCAGGACAGCTGTTTGCAATTGGCAACACACACTAGCGCCAGTAAAGACGATTCGTCGACGACGCAGTTAAAGCATAGCGTCTGAGATTGCAAGCCGGTGCGCAAACTCGGATTGTCGCACGTTGCCGATGATCTTCTACGCCGGCGTAACCGTGCAGTGTTCAACGCTGTTTTCACCACGGTAAGCATGTCTCAACTCGTATTTCATGCGACTGTATAGATGCATGAAAACCCACACAATCCATGTATGTCCATACAGTTTGCAGTATTCTGGCACCCGTGAATAATCGCAGCCCCTTCTTATAGCGATGAATTACCGCGGGTTGACTGGTTCTTTGAATATCTCACGTGGTCCAATTTATTATTCTATAGCGAAAAATCTGAATACAACTGACGAACAAGAAACGCACCTGAGATAAATATCTCACATCGGGCAGCTGAATGAACCGATATCATTGGTGGCGCTCAAAAAATTCGTGTCAATTAGAATAGTCCTGAACGCTCGGACGGGAGGATTCTACGCAATAGCTTAGGAAAATAGTTCGAACGTTGATTGCAAGTTAGCTTTTACACCATATCTAGGAGTTGTAAAGATTCCAACTCGAGGCACGCAACAGAGAAGATTTGACCTCAGATGTTGCTTAAAAGCAGAAGGGGCTTATGGATGACGATGCTCTGCTGTTGAAAGCAGGCGCGCGCTAAATCACTCAAAATGAAATGCAAGAAGAAAACAATGCACTGTGGGGGTGCTGACACACCCTGTAAAGTTGTTTGCGCCACGTGGGTTCAAAATCACGAGCTGAGCAGTAGGCGGCGTTGTGCTCGCGAGCGTTTGTTATCACCGCCACTATCATCATCATCATCATAATTGTGAACCCTAAATGCGGCTTATGCGTGAAACACGTGCGCCACGCGGCACAAACAACTTTACAAGAGGTGTCAGCACCCCCACAGCACCTAGATTAAAACGCGCGTTGAAGAACACACGATAAAAATGAATCTGGAATTTTCCACTATAGGACGTGCCCTACAACAATCACAGTGTTGCTTTGAGGTATAAATACTTCGTAAGGTAACACGTGGAGCTTCTGAGGTGCCCGGTGATAAAGTGTGCGCTTGGGTGTTGTGCAGGTGATGTGCTGCAGTGGATAACCAGTGCAGCGCTACAAATGCCGTGATAAGCACATCCCCGAGTGAATACGATAAAATGTGGTGCATTAACGAAGCTGGCGGCAGTGTTGAACTTAGTGACAAAAACGGCGCAGCGAGTGATTCGGACGGCGACTGAAATTCCCCGGCGCTCCGCGGTAGAAAGAAAAGCGGCGTCTCGCAAGCGTTGAGCGGTGGGCGGGAAGTCTGCCGAGCCGCCGGTGCATTTACTTCACAGATGGCATTGATTCGATTGAATCTTTTAGATGCGGAGCATCTAATACTCGAGGCTTGTAGTGCGGCGCCGTCCGCAAGCTTCCTCCTCCTTCTTTCACCATCTGTGCATTCCTTCCTCCTCTACACACCGCGCGCGCTTCACTCCCCCACCATCTGTGCAGCCTTCCTCCTCTACACACCGCGTGCGCTTCTCCTCTTCACGAACATTCGCTAGCTGTATAATGTAGCGCGCATGCGCCGTCACGCTTCGAGAACATCGGCAGCTGACGCGCGCGCATGCGCCGTCGCGTTTCGAGAACATCGGCAGCTGACGCGCGCGCATGCGCCGTTGCGCTTGTCCCCCTTCTCGAACATTCGACAGCTGACGCGCGCATGCACCGTCACCCACCATCTGTGCCGCGCGCGCTTCACTCCCCCACCATCTGTGCAGCCTTCCTCCTCTACACACCGCGTGCGCTTCTCCTCTTCACGAACATTCGCTAGCTGTATAATGTAGCGCGCATGCGCCGTCACGCTTCAAGAACATCGGCAGCTGACGCGCGCGCATGCGCCGTCGCGTTTCGAGAACATCGGCAGCTGACGCGCGCGCATGCGCCGTTGCGCTTGTCCCCCTTCTCGAACATTCGACAGCTGACGCGCGCATGCACCGTCACCCACCATCTGTGCCGCGCGCGCTTCTCCCCTTCGAGAACATTCTACAATTCTCCTGATTCTCCAGTGGACGCGCATGCGCCGTCGCGCTGTATATATACTCAAGGTCGGCGTCGCTCGCTCAGTTGCCGCTCGTCGGTTGGTTTGTACGGCGCGTCGACGTCCAAGGTCGCGGTGAAATGAATTCCAACGAATCCACAAACACAATGATCGACGTCCCTTCGACCAGCGCCGCCCTTTCGCATACGTGTGTACGTGTTCACTCATTTAACACCCCCTCCTACAACCACGTTAACCAATTTAGCCATCGACCCAAGTAAGTCGCAATTTAACACCCCATTTCACAACCACGTTAACCAATTTAGCCATCGACCCAAGTAAGTCGCACTTTAACACCCCGTTAACCAATTATAAGCTCCGCATCCTCATCAGTGTTCCCCCGAGGGAAGCTGCGGGCAATTTTTTACATTTTGTCTATATTGGTTAGCAATATATTTACCGATACCCCCCTTACTCAATACCCTTTAATGGGCTTGTAAGGCATTTTGAATAAATAAATAAATAAATAAAATCTGCCGTGTACGATTCAGCGCCCTGTAGTCACGACAGTCCGCTAGGGAAGCTGATTTCGCAACTATAGGTTGTGCTGAACATCGCATGCTGGCTGAAAGGTCAAGATAGGAAATTGGCAACCACCGGCTTGTATCACAAAAAAATCGACGAAAATTCACATAAATTTTCTCTTAAGAAAACTACCTATTTAGTTTCGAAATATTCGTACTAGTCCGAGATACGAACCAGGAAAAACATTGGTCCCGGTTTCAATCCCCGAATCGAAAAGAATATTTCGGCCGCTAAGAAATTTTCTCACTAAGAAACTCGTGTCATTTCGTGCTACAGACGGGTGGTGTTCAATATCTCTTTAAGACGCTGATATCGAAGAACAGACTTTTGCTGACTTCACGCGATGAAAGTGACTGCTCCACAGGAAGTGCTTCACACAGCGCCATCTAGGAAGCCTCATTCAAGCCTGCGACTAGCACCAGTAGTGCGACCATTTGGCGACTTTCAATCAAAAAAGCTATATATACCCAAGGCGACCCATGTCCACACCTGCCTGCGACCTATACACGCCGCCAAACCAAATTCACGTCTGGTTGCTTACGGCTCGCATTCTCACTGCCACGCAAATTATGTTGACGTCCTGGTCCGGCGCATGTCATTGGTTGATACATTTTAGATTAAAGTCACGGGAGTACAAGTTCAGTCAACGAATGAATGAGCCAAAGCAGTCGCTTTGCGATCAAAGCGACTATTCGTGATGTGTTATTTTAAGACTAACTTGGCCGCATGACCATTGCTAGAAGTAGATGGGACCAAGCCTGTATAGCCTCCAAAGATACTTATAACAGTGGTGCAGTTCCTGGTCTTCGATTCTTGATTGCTGACCACCACACCTTTGCCCAGCTTCCAGAACGCTCCCAATGGCAGTGTGCTGTAGTGAGCGTCGAGGCGCAGATCAACGACGGGGATCCGCAGCACTCGAACAAGACCGGGTTCATCGTTCGGACGACGCCTTTCACCACGTACCACATTCAAGCTCGCCTCGAGACGTCCCGTGGGGTTGGCCCCTGGTCGGACCCTTACGAGTTCACCACACCCGAAGAAGGTATGTTCGCGAATTGGCGCCGTCGTTACTTCAAGTCCATCGGCATTATATGGCACCTTCGCAATAGCTGTGCCCAAACTAGAGGAGGACCAGAACATTGCGGCCTTTCTTGTTTCTCTATTTTTCTCTTACTTCCTTCTTTCTCTTTCTCCCGGCACCTTGTATCTCCCCTGTCTATTTCTTTTTATTTGTTTTTCTCTTTTGATCTCTTTATCACTATTTTTATCTTTATGGTTTTTTGCCTATCTTTATCTCTCTCCATTTATAACTTCAGTTCCTTTTTAATCTATGTTTTTCACTCTCCTTGCTTCTTTCCTTCTACTTCTACATATTTATCTTTTTTTATCACTTTATCGTTTTACTTTTTTTCTCTGTCTCGATGTTCATTATTCTGTTCTTAATTTTCTCTCATTCTTACGTTTTTTCCTCTTCTTTCTTTCTTTCTTTCTTCCTTTCTTTCTTTCTTTCTTTCTTTCTTTCTTTCTTTCTCTCTTTCTTTCTTTCCTTCTTTCTTTCTTTCTTTCACTTGTATCGTAAGTTCTACTTCACCGGGCAGGGTTTCCGTTTCACGCCCACACCTGTGGTATTCGGTAATGCGGCACGCACGAATCCTAGGGAACATACCCCTATGTCGGGCAGAGCACAACCTGCCGATTAAGGAGCTTCGGTGTAGAAATACACACATGAGACGCTGCTATTCCAGAGCGCGCTGATAGCAATAGGACCAGCCACATTCCATTTTCCAAAGCGGGTGTGACCGGCCGGTAGCGATCTCTCTGAAAGCCTGCCTGTGAGACGACCTCTTATGCGTTACCTTAGCGAAGGATCAAGCGCTGCGTATACGTGACCCCATGTAATATGTGGACATACTTATAAGCATTTGACACTGTGCTGAAACAAGGGAATAAACTGTCTTCTGATGACGCGCATGACGTGCTCATACATGTGAACATGCTGCCACTACCAGGCGATAGAAGGAGCGTTCCACAACGCGAGGTTTCGTCCCCTCGCCGCTAGGCACCGGCTCTGTTCGATCTCGCGGCCAATAGTAATGAAACCTTCCTGCATCTATACGATGAACAGCCAGTGCGCACAAACGCATATCATCACCATGGAGAAGACATGTCGGCAAAATGCAGATTAGGAAACCGAATCGCCGTTTTGTTTTGCGCATCACCACAGTAGCATCAGTGACACAATCGTTCCTTGAATTTCGGATACGGTGTGCTTCAATAAGTTTTCTCGGCATCCATTGTCCACTGTAGCCCGATATACGGGTACTGGCAAGCATTGCTGGCTCACTATCATTCTGCAGAGCTGCTACTCGTGATAGTAAACTCCAAAACGGAAATTAGGTATGGAACATAAAAGGACGCACACCACTGGACAAACTTTCGTCTTTTTGCTGTTGGTATTTTTTTTATCTGTTGTACCTATTTTATGCTCTAAAGTAGACTACTATATTGTTAAGTACAGTACTCATAGTAACATGATGTTATAATGACGTTGCTGTGATGTTTACCTTGATATATTATTATTATTATTATTATTATTATTATTATTATTATTATTATTATTATTATTATTATCCTATTTATTCTTGTCGAGACAAGAGGGGGCCGAGAATGAACCACATAAACGTGATTCCAAGTCGAAAGCAAGTCCATATGTTTACCCTGACGAACATGGTGGTGCATCTTGATTTGCTTTCCTCTGGCATTTTCTTAGTGACAATGAATTTTTTACTTCATCGCATGGGCCCATCATGAATATTCGGTGGACAGCTCCGGGCGAAATGAGCAGTCCGTACAACGAACGGCTGTCAGCGAAAACGTACAAGCTTCGCTGGCAGCCACCCGCTGTAGCCAATGGCATTCTGCGGCGATACGACCTGCTATTGAACGTGGACGGTCTCAGGGGTGTGCAATGTCCCGAGTTTCAAGCGCCAGACGGAATCAACGTTTCTTTTCCGGCCAACGTGACGTCGGCCGTGTTCCAGAACCTCACGGCATCGGCTCGGTACAGTCTCCACATTCGGGCGTCGACGGTGAAGGACGGACCCTGGAAGTACGACGAGCTGTCCACCCTTGAGGAAGGTTTGTCACTTTAATAGCTTTATTTGCGAAGCCTTGACTGTGGGGACTTTTCTACCACTTTGTTTACCGTGGCAGCAAGCAGCCGTTGTCTAACGAGTACATCACATTTCAAAAATTTAAAGAAGCAGCATATCACACCCGCGCCCCGCCGCGGTGGTCTAGTGGCTAAGGTACTCGGCTGCTGACCCGCAGGTCGCGGGATCGAATCCCAGCTGCGGCGGCTGCATTTCCGATGGAGGCGAAAATGTTGTAGGCCCGTCTGCTCAGATTTGGGTGCACGTTAAAAAAACCCAGGTGGTCAAAATTTCCGGAGTCCTCCACTACGGCGTCTCTGATAATCATATGGTGGTTTTGGGACGTTAAACACCACATATCAATCAATCAGCATATCACACCCGCGCAGCCTTAACGACGTGTATAAGCGCTATTTTATGAAGTATTTATGAATAATCTATGTGGAAGCAAGATCATTGATTCTAGGAGGAGCTGTATTTTTTTCCTTATGTTGGAACCAAGTATAGAGTGCTGTAAGACCTGCAGGTAATTAATAACGTTTTTTCCATCAGTTCCGGAAGCCACTCCACAAGGTCTCAATGTGACAAAGGTGACTGGCCGGTCAGCCGTAGTGTCATGGCAACCACCGGACTGCACAAAGGTTAACGGTCAGGTCACCGCCTACCACTTGAACCGGACTTCCACGGCGAAGTGGGCATCGAATTCATTCTCAACCACGCAACTTGAGAATGGGCTGGAAATGGACGACCTTGTTCCATTCACGAAATACAAGATCACCCTCTCGGCTGAGAACAGTGCGGGCGTGGGCCCCTCCGCTGCATTTTCGTTCAGGACGGCACCCAGTGGTACGTTAAGAAAGTGTCTACAAGCGCTTAATAATTGAGCACTAGCGCTAATACAAAGTCCTAGATGTCGCTTGTAGAATTATTGTTTTAATTAACCTGAGCCTTTCTAATTACAACTGCACGCTGTCGTTAGAATGTTTGGATCTGTAGGCAGGCACATGTCCGCAGAAAAGGAGAATGAACAGCCTTTGATCCGCCTCTGCCTTGTTTTCCTGAGTCTCATGCTTCTTCTCATTTCGTGATGCTGTAGGCTGCTCAATGTGCGTCCGTTTTTACGCCTTTCTGTAAATAATGGCACACTTAAAGCTAGTGGAGGAACTGGAGAAAGAATTGTCGTGATTTATAATATCAGTTAATCAATCAGTCAATAAAACCACTACATTTATTTCTTTTCCATATGCTACATTTACTGTGTAAACTGTAACAGTCTTTAATTGCCATGTCCCGTTGCTCCTGTTTTCGTGAGAAACTGGTGTGTCACATGCGAGATCCCTTCAAAAGCTAAAATTATCCGGTGCTCCATTGGTGCAGGAACGTCTCTTTACATTATGTTTACGGATGTCAGTCGATCGATCGATCAATCAATCAATCAATCAATCAATCAATCAATCAATCAATCAATCAATCAATCAATCAATCAATCAATCAATCAATCAATCAATCAATCAATCAATCAATCAATCAATAAATCAATAAATCAATCAATCAATCAATCAATCAATCAATCGATCGATCGATCGATCAGTCAATCAATCAGTCAATCAATCAATCGAATGTTTACCTAGTAAATCAATCAACCAATTAGTTAAATTACTTTTATACAGAGCCGCATGCGAAAGCCACACATTTCTTCTTGTTCTTTGGCTGCACAGCAACGGCCCGAACTGTTCGACGCACGCACACTTGTCAGTCATGCATGCGCATACATGATGTGCGGTTATAGCTATATGCTTACGCTATTGGTAATTAAATGTTGCACTACGCTTCACATACATTGGTTCTATTTTCCTGTTGTAACACCTGTATGCTTTCCGCGCCCTTGATTGCCATGTCAAGGCGGGCTACAAAACTTAGCTACACTGACGTGCACTGACTAGATACATTTCTGTGACCTCGCAGCTATGAAATCGCAAAATAAGAGGTGGCCCATACAGAGAGCGCACACACATTTTTGTTCCTAGTATTACAGGCTGCTTGAGTCAGCGTCCTTCCTTTTTTCCGGCGCAGCGAAAATCTTTATCAATGCCGTAATCATCACGACAGGAACCATAGACCTACAAATGAGGGCCAATCTAATATGTTTTATGGCTAGGCTCTGAGATGGTTGCGTGGCACTCTCCACTAGTCTTTCTTTGTTTTACTCCGCGGCTTCCAATAAAGCTTAGTTACGACGCTTTCACAGTAGCCGGAGACCCCCGTTCAAGCGGTTTTAACTGCCACAATGCAGCTGGCTTCAATGGAACAACGATCGTATGGCAGAATGGCCATCCAGGTGTTTTCAGACTTTAGTTGAAGCACGTGAAAAAAATTATGATTCTAGAATACCTGGGACAAGCATACCTCACTTTTTGTGTCTTTTTAAAACTGTTCGTATGCATTAATCGCAATGTTCATTCGAACAAACTAAGCTGAAAGTTTGCTTTTGAGCACGTTCACCTCTACTTTGTGCCTTTTACCTCTTCGTTCTGGCGCGAAAACGACGTTATGGATAACCGACATCAAAGAGCCCTAATCCGCAGTCAAATGAGAACATAGATGATAGCGGACTAATCTAAGCCTGATATAGACGCTAACGCAAGGTTTCTTTGAACCTTTTCCACGCAGCCCCTCCAGCCCCAACTAACCTGACTGTGTACAGCGCAAGTAGCGAACACTTGGCCTTCAGCTGGCTACCACCGTATCCCCCGTATGGAATGCTGGAGAGCTACACAGTGCTCTACAAGCCTGCGCAAGAGACGCGTTTCCGGAACACGCCGGAACTGGCTGCTGAACAAGCGACATGCGACGGCGATGCAGAAGCCAGAAGCGGCCACCACTGCGCCATCATCGCACCTTTGGTCCCCAACATGGAATACCACGTCGTCGTAAGCGTTACAAAATCAATTGATTATATGTTTTCAGGAATTAAGTCCTTCAGTAGTTTGGTTGTATTCTGAATTAGTCTACAATATTTTTCTTCGTGGGGATTCTCACAGAGGCACCCAGCGTTCGACGTTACAGGGAACTCCCTTGCCCCTACCACACCAAACAAATCCTTCCCGTCCATTCGTTCTTGCTTCCGCCTGTCCGTTTATCTCCGTGATGTATTCGACGTGCTCACCTTGTTTTGAAACATAATCGTGAAAAAAAATCGTGGCATATCCACATAGTGAATGTCGATCGGTGGGCGGAACATTAAGATTGTTCGGTGTTACGGTAAATCACCCGCGATGTTGACCACTCACGCTTGTAAACGAGAGCCAAGCAGGTGTAAGCTATACGCATGGTTTATTGGTCGTAATTGGTATGTTGTGTTGAGCTGTGAATTTAATTTTGTCTGCATTATTACTACTTCTTCGTGGTATCGAATCTAACCTGAAGTTGGAAAATGCGATATCTGGACACCTTGCCCTGCCGATGATTGGTAGTTGTTCCCAGTCATACGAAATGCATCGCAGAGCTTATCGTTACACCATCGGCTGCACACGCCAGTCTTTGTCTGTGATCACCATTGTCATATCGTCTTCTTCATCAACCTCCTCATCGTCGTCACCGCCATGACGTATAGTGGGTACCTTGCATGTGATGTGTCTTGATGGCAAAAAGAGTGTGTGGTCTAGAACACGCTCGTTCTTCTTCATCATCACCATCATCGTCAGCAGCGGCTATGGCGCACAACGCCAACACCAACAGACAAGCCTCGAGGGGAACTCCGGCGGCTGCATTTCCGATAAAGGCGGAAATGTCGTACGCCCGTGTGCTCATATTTGGGTGCACGTTAAAGAACACCAGGCGGTCGAAATTTCCGTAGCCCTCCACTACGGCATCTCTCATAATCATATGGTGGTTTTGGGACGTTAAACTCCACATATCAATCAATCGAGGGGAACTTCGGTGATTTTTCGATATTCACCAATTTCAACAAAGCTTTGCATATGTCTTCACGTTGGTACCATGGTGATATGTGCCAGATAATATAACCGTAAATAAATGTTTAGTTTTTCTTCAGTAAACCAATTTTTAACTAAATACGCAATCTCCTACTGAATGAAACCATGACTAGCATGCGAAGCAGCGCATGGGTCGCCTTAAAAGTCCCGTTCATCGCGGGCATCTTGCCCGATGTACTTTCTATTGCTATTACTCGTCCCGAACTCTAGTTGGAGCCCGCCACGCGGAAGCACATGAGTTCATCGCACGTTGGCTGAATCTCGTTCCCCGACGCCATCACGTGATTGCTGAGAAAGTGTTAAAGGGAGGGGGGAGGTCACAACCTTTTATACAGACAATAACGCGGGCCCGTAAAGAGAACGTAAAGAAAAGCGAACGTAAAGATTAACGCACAAGTTGGACACATGTGCATTGCCCCAACACCTTCATGAAATCACGGTCATCATGATCGTAGGTCCAAGACATGTTTCAAAAACTCGACCTTTATGTAAAATGCATGATACGTATGAAATGGGCAGACCCAGTTTTTTGTATAATATAGGGTGCTAAGAAATTCCGCTTACTATTTAGAGCTAGCTCAGATGAAGCTCACTCAAGTACGAAAAGCTTGCAGGTTTGTATGTTTAATTAGTATGAAAAAACCTATAGCGTCTCTTCTGCTACGTTCAGATTGTAGCAATAGCGTACCATTCACTTTCACCCGTAAGGCTAATCAGGAAATTATTATCTTAATGAGCTACGATCAAAAGCTATGTTCTAATTACAATCAATTCCTACTTGTAGGTTTACAAATATTCAAGACAATGTGACCAAAACTGGGCTACGGAGTTGCCTGGTATCTGCGTTTAGGCTACTTGAAATTAAATACAGACCATGGCTGCAATTAACTTCTTTCTGTGCACGTCCACGTAAGGAGTATCAGCAATCACTCTGTTAACATCAGCAACATTTTTTGGTGTTTTAACGTTGTAATATGCCCTTGAATAATGCATATATATGGGTGAGCCAGACATTATCATTAAACAAGGCATTGCAAAAAAAAAAGAAAAGGCCATCCACGAAAGGAGAACGAGGACAGGCAGAGATTATTTTTTTCCTTCGCACTTGTATACCAGCAAACATCAAGTTCTTCGACGCCCATGCGTAAAACCTGCTTTTATTCTGGCAGAATCTATATGCTTTGTCACTGACACAAACATTTCTTCCATTCGTAATGAGAAGCACTCTCAGAGTCAACTCATATGTCAGCTCGTCACAATCGCGTCTGATAACTTTTTTTTCTTGCCAGTGAAGGCTGGCATGGTGTGCTGCAAGCAGCCAAGGGGCATGTGCCTCAGAACGTGGGTGTATTAGAATCTCGTCCGGTATGCGCAGCTTCTCAATCTCTTCTCGCCCATGTCTTTTTTGTTTTTTCTCTGCGCAACCCCTTGTTTAAATATATACCCTCGTTTCGTTTACTACATTGCTATTTGCTTGAAAATGGCCCTGCATGTAAATTAAGAAGACAGTGGCACACATCTGATCACATGGAACTACCGTGCTGCCGTGGATAGCACATTCAAAATTTTGTTTAAGAATTAAACCTTTGAAAATATTTTGCTAGACTTATATGGGAAGATTTCTCTGCAAGGCACACGTTTTCTAACGGTATTTCTTTTCATTCACTCGTCACTAATATACGAGGTCACCGCCAAGAACAAAGACGTGAGTGCATCCAGCCTGCAGAGCAACATGGTCACTGCAGTGACACGGGAGTCAAGTAAGTTCTGCTGGCTATCAATATCACTAGGCTATCGCAATCTAGCCTATGCGCGGCGTGCTCATTAAATACACACCAGAAAACAATTAGAAGCAGGCAGAGTAAAGTACTTGTTCAATGTGCTATTAGTTTAACGCAATGTTCGCAGTCTCCTGATTTCTTATCCTCACCCATTTTGAGGACGTCGGCACTTTCTAATCGAACTCGTTCTCTCTCGAATGAGGACATCTTTTGCGAGATACTCTAACCAGAAGCGAAGTAGAAACATACTGAAGGTGCGTACTCTAAAGTAAGGTGACCAAGCAGAAATGGAAACACAGTTGTTGAAACGGACGCCGAAGGCCCATTACGAATGGGGAAAGCAATGGCAAAGAAGGCATCTGGCAAGTGCAAAATATGGGCAACATACTATCAAGCATGAAGTCATTCAATTGTCATTGAATAAGGTCTTAAATTAACGGCTATTAAGTGTAGTTCAGTCAATATTTTTTGATTCCTTGAAAACGAAACAATTTACTGTGGAATGCACAAAAGCGCGAAAGAGTCATGGAGAAGGCACCAGAAACGTATTACGGGTGGCAACGCCGCCCTTTAAGTCTCTGCTTGATTTGTAAGGTTTTTATTAGGTTACAAACATCCTTTTCTACAAAAAGAGCTACTATAAAAGAATCAAAATACTAAACCCCACATTCTACCTCAGCTTGTGTAAGCTGCCTACGATCATTTACCAGAACATGTTTAAAATATAATGTTCCATTGGAGTACTGCTGTGAGAGAATTTAAGAGACGGATAAGATTTCCTCCTTTTCTACTTTTAAAGTGGTTCCGACAAAATTACCACCAATAGACATTTGAAATACAAAAACAAGAACTTAATTAGTCTAGACAGACTCAGCGTTTGCAGAGCCTGTTTATGGTTTAAAGTGTTAAGGTCAACGTAGCATCACACAGAATTTTGTTTAGGTCTTTCAAAAGCATTCTGTGAAAACTGGCCCCAAATGTTCATCATTGATGATTACAATTTTTATTATGCATCATTTGTCAGAGCCTGGTCCACCCTCTAACATCACGGTGAACAAGCGAGAAGAGACCGAAGTGACCATATCCTGGAAAGAACCGATCTTCCCCAATGGCGTTATTCAAGGTTATAGGGTAAGTCGCGATCTTATTCCGAAGTCAGCTACTGACCTCGTTCGGCAAGTTAAATTACTTTGTTTGGCTAGGCCTGATTCCTGGATGTTCTGCAAACAACTTAAAGGCACCATTTATTTCCGGTTTGACCTTACTTAGTGCAATTGTAATACAAAAGCTGTCATCTCGACTCTAATAAGAGATATGCTAAGGTAAAAAAAAGTGACGTGTGCTTTCGATGAAGCTTCCGTACAATACAGGTTATTGTAACCAAGTGACGAGTCGATTCGAGCAAGAAATAAAACAGAATGCACTGTTAGAGGTCGGTCTATCTCCATTCCCAGTTTTTTTCTGTTTACCCCACTATTATAGCGTACCGGGAGCTCACCTGGATCCGCGTGTATTACCTGGTTGGCCTTTTTTCTCTGTCTTGCTCTTCAGACCACCTCGTTCTCTTTTCAAAAAACTTTTTCTGAGAATGCGCGCCTATCTTACTGAAGTGGAAGCAAATCAATGAGACCTAAGCGTGACCCTGTTTTGCTATATTACAACACACGTAATTCACGAGAGAGCAGCATCGTACTAGTGATATGCTGACGGGACAGAACCGTAAGTGTCTTCGTTTGCGTAGCTTAATGAGCCTTTGCAGCTGCATTTCAATCGTGTGGCGTTTCAGGGTGTTGACTGTAGACGTCTTCATAATCTTAGCAAACTTGAGTCATTTTTTATGCAATACATCTTCACACGAGAGCAAAAGCACAACCCACCAATATCCGGTTACATCTCTGGAGGAAAACTTCGGACGCTCAAGCACCACCACAAGAAAGACAAAGCACAAGAAACGAGCGTCATTCGCAACTTATTTCATTCGCAGGAGAACAGCAAAAGATGCATTCGCTGCAACCCCATATGCGCAATGATTACCACTGCCTCACCTAACGACTTCGCAAAAAGTTCTAAGATCTATTTACATCCAGTTTTCAGCAAATATGGCGCCGTTGTCTATGCCTACATATTTCTAAAGTCACCCCATGAGCTAAAAATCAGTAGTCGCAAATGCGCTTAGCTTGCCTTG
Organism: Rhipicephalus annulatus; assembly: GCA_013436015.1. NCBI lineage: Eukaryota > Metazoa > Arthropoda > Arachnida > Ixodida > Ixodidae > Rhipicephalus > Rhipicephalus annulatus. Next base: position 224,237 of record WOVY01009331.1, read on the forward strand.
ACACTAATAATTTAGACAAACTGTAACGAAGAGCCACACGCCTTAATCATTACATAGTTTATCCGAGTGTGAGCAGTCTCAAATCCCGAGTTCCATACGCAATACTGACTTCCTGAACCATTTCTCCGTCGTTATCATTTTTTTTCGTTAGCCCGTTACAATGCATTGTTTATATTATCAAAACTACATCTGTAACAACTTTGTGCTATTTGTGAACTTGTTCTAGGTTACCTTGAAGAACCTACTTTCTTCTGAGCACAACGTTTCGATGGACGTGTCTGCCGAAGAAAGGCAGGCGCAGTTCAGAAACCTCACGCCTGGCACCACCTACGTCACTCATGTGGAAGCAAGAACGTCAGTGGGATACGGGAAAACGGTGGAAATTCCCGTCCACACAAGACCTAGCCGTAAGGAAACAGCCTCTCGATCCCTTGCTCGTGGTCAATTGTTTATTTGTATCTTTCGTTTTGCTCACATAATAATATGAGTTGTACTTAGACCGAACGCAGATATACACTGATGGGTCCGTCTCATCCAGCAGCTCATCAGGTGCCGCTGTAATTCCGGCTGCAGAAATGACAATCAAGTTTAAGTTGTCGCATATGACCACATCTACGGCATCAGAGCTTGCTGCTATAAGGGCTGCTTTACAATATCTCGTTCAAGAACGTCCAGGAAAACGGGTCATATTCTGTGATTCGAAGGCAGCGCTTCAGAGTTTGCAGTCTACCATGCGTAGGAGGAGCCATGACCAACTGGTAGAAGAAATAAGACATTGCCATCATAAAGCTCTAGCACGAGGGCATGATATTATATATCAATGGCTGCCTGGACATATCGGTATTACCGGAAATCAATTAGCCGATGATGCAGCCCGCTCAGCCCATGAAGAAACCCGTGTAGTCCCGATTCCTCTATCAAGAAATGATGCAGCAAGACAACTTTACCTGCTGGCTCGAGATCTCACACGCACGTTCTGGTCGTCTACCACCTTCCAAAGGTGTCAATTTTATGAACTGGATCCTTCGCTCAAGCTAAAGCTACCATCACACCTTTCCCGCTCCGATGCGACACTGTTATGCCGCCTTTGGTTGGGTGTTGCATTCACAAAGGCGTACTCCTTTCGCATTGGTATGGCAGACACTCCTACATGTGACTACTGCGGAGATGAAGAGACCATCGAACACGTCCTGTGCAGCTGCGCTTGCTACGACACACAGCGATGCCAGCTACGGATGGTTTTGAATCGACTTGACCCCGGACCATTTTGTGTGCAGCAGATACTAGGACATTGGGCATCTGCCTCAGTTGCGCAGAAGGCAACTAAAGCACTGCTACTTTACCTTAAGTCAACAAACCTGAGCGACCACCTGTAAACTGTGTGTGCTCCCCAAGTGTGCTCGTGATTGTGTGTACCTTCTCATCTTTCTGCAACCTCTTTTCTCCCCTTTATCCCCTCCCCAGTGCAGGGTAGCAAACCGGATGTGCGTCTGGTTAACCTCCCTGCCTTTCCTTGCATCTTTATCTCTCTCTCTCTCTCTCTCGTTTTGCTCACAGAATTTTTAGCGTGACATTTCATGCGAGTCGGTTACATAATGACGCTACAGTATACAGTTAAAGCTAGAATAGCCACAACTTCAATTGAGAAGTTACAACTGGTTGAAGAAGTCGACAATGCATACAAAATTAGAACGGAATGGGCACCACATGACAAGCAAGCATCACATGCTTTTAGAAAGTAAACCAACAAAACACTATATTCGTATGAGTTTTCATGAGAGTCGGTATAACTTAGCTGCTAAATGTAAAGCGATACTGATATCGGTGAAGCAGGGGTGTGCGGTGTGGATAGAATTCAACAGGTTTGCATGTGCATACAAGCACGCGCACCTACATGGAATAACGTAAACACCTTATACGCCAAATTTTCATAAAAAAGATTTCAGGCTGCATCTTTGCCCTTTGTGAACCCGATACTGACCACGAAGTACCAGAACACAGCAGTTGGCACATAAGTCCTGCGAGAGGAAGGGAAGTGGGCTCAAGTTGGTATGAGTGAATGTCACCCACTCGGCTGCGTACAGCATGCAGACACAAAAAGAAGTGAGTTTCGGATAGACATTCTTTGAAGGTTTCTGATCTAATCCACTGAAACATCGTAGAAATGAATGACGGAAGTTCTATATTTACTCACTATCACATGATCACCTCAGTAATGCTCATGTTCCTGTTTTACTACACTTGTTACTTTAGTTGAACTCATCCCCACAGGGTGGCATCACTAATGTTTATGTTCCCACGCGACCATTCGTTGCTCTGTTCATTTATGGGCCCATGACGGAACCGCTAGTGCTTACACTTCCTTCTGATTCAGCAATGTTCAAGTGCAGACGAAACTGCAAGCTCTAGCGACACGATTGTGGCACTAATATTAGTGACACCAACAACGAGCAACGCTTTTTTTCCCTCTAAGTAATTCCGGCAAAGCTCTTACTTCCAGTTTTCAGAATATTTAGAAGAAAGTCCTAAAAAATAAAATTGGTGTGAAGTCGATGGTCATGGTTAAAATTAAAAGTTATATTTATACATGGCATAGCGGAGGACAACGACACTTAATAGACAAAGACAAATAACTCCACTGTATCGTCAATGAAATCAATTGAATGCGTTTATTGAAAGTGCAGAGAGTTTTGTTGATATGAGCTATAGGATAGTTACGGAACTAAGTTTCGGGCCTCTGGCATATGCTTCAAGAGCGCGTCAAAACATAGTTAACCCCAAGAACACCTTTGCACTATACCAGACACCTAAGTTCATAACTTGCCTTACATACTTTTATATATTATGTTTTAAACTACTGCTGTGACGCTTACGGTGTATAATTAAAGAGATAAAACGTTTAGTCTGAGACAGGTATGACTTCATTTGTAGCTGTGTGTGTGATAATCCCGAAATTATATCGTAAATGGTCAAACGTATCGTATAATTGAAGCGAGCTTCATTCATCATGGCCCATTGTGGCGTCTTTTATAACACCCACCTAATGCTGTAATAAAATAGCACACCTCCGTGGGGAAGCAACGTAAAGTCGCGTGTGTTTCAGTTTTGATGATGCCCCTTGTATTGGGGCACCATATGCAATAGACGGTTTCAAGATTGCAAGCGTTGTACCCCAGAAAACTCTTCCCGTCACCTCATTTACCAGCTCCTAATGTCGGAACTGAAAGCACTTTTCCAAGTTCCTTTTAAATGTAAGAAATGCCTCTATTGAGTTGTTCAGATAAAAGGAACGTGCGTAAAGTTTAAGGGGATCTCGTATATAATTTCTTTGTAGCTTGAGAGAACATTTATTTTAATATATTTTTGCCAAATAAGAGACAAATGGTGTAGAAAACTAGCGGGATATTTTGTAAGGCTCTTTTTGCCCACTGATGCCATTAGACTATATATTAGAGCACATCGGTGGACAAAGCCGTATCCCTTAGTAGAGTGCCTCGTACTCTAAATCGTTAACAACTTTTTTCATAGAGTAATTAAGCGGCTGTGTTTTAAAACAAAATGAAAGGAAGCTGGTGGTACGATATCAGAGTGTGACGCTGAAAGTCAGGTGCCTTACCGAACTTTCTTCGATGCGCCCGCTTGCCAAGCAACCATTATTTTTATTAAAGGTGCACCTCGTCAGAAAAAAAAAGTACTGGCATAGTTAAAGAATTACGATTTATTCTGAAATGGTTGTCGTCATAGTGAAATACGTCCGAACTGCTCAAAATCCGCCTTTCTCCATGATTTTATGACGCACGCCTCCTTCTCATCAAAGGAAAGTTTGATCTCAGATGATTTTGTTCTTTCCGTACCTGTCGTCCAGGCCTTCACCGAAACACCACTGAAACAGCAGAGGGGAGCAGAAAAAAAAGTAAATCGAATATTCCTTGTATGACTTCCGATTCTACCATTATACCAGGCTTGCCTTCTTTCACCACTCGCAGTGCGGTCAATGCCGTAGGGTACTGGACTTTCGTGTAGTGTTTGCCTGAGAAATATAGATAACTTCAACGTGACGGATGCAATTCGTATTTGTTCAATAAACTCATGTATATGAGGCTGCCGAATGAAAGCCACATCTCCTGCGTGAAACTTGGTCAGTGCTCATTAAAGCCAGCGGCGATCATTTTCCCTTTTGGTCATTTTATGCAGTGCCAGTCATTGGGACGAAGGTCGAATTGAAGGATGTGGACGACAATTCGATTACGTTGCAGTTGAAAAGACTGGACACTCAGCCCAAAGACATAAAGTGAGTATCATTTATACGCGTAAAATATGTGCGTTTCATTGTCAAGCTCAACAAAAAAAAAACAATGGAGAAAGCGCTTTCCAATTTCTTGATGAACGATAACTGCTGGATAAATTTCTATATATTCTTGTGGCTAGATTATGGCTATAGCACGGCAAGCGTTTCGGGTTCTGTAGCTACGACACTGCCTAGAAAATGTGTCGCCGAGTATACAGAGCAAACTTGTTTTCTGCAGTCCTAACAGGAAGTTCTGTTATTTTCAACTTGATGGAGCTACTTCTAGCAAACTTTGCATTATAGAACATGTGCGTAGCTCTTCCGTTTACGTGTGTGCTTTAACATACGTATAGATGCCCATTTATTTATTCTGAACGCGCGAGCATTGATCGCCGAGTCTGTAAGCGCCTGTTTCAGGCGTACTGGTGTCCAATTACCGGGAACTCCTAGCAGCAGATAGAGTCCAATGACTGGTCATACCAAGCACGCACGTTTTCTTGTTCAGTTTGTAACTGTGCTCCGTTAAATGCCGCTTATCGACAAAGCAGTCGACGCTCATGAATTCAGGTTTTAAAAAAATGGGTGGCTCTACATATTAGTTGCATCTAACTATTTGAAAGCTATGGGTAAACCCCTCGTGCAACTGGTAGCAGTGACTTTCATTTCACGCTCGCAGCTGTATTTTTTCTTCATCAGCGCCCTGTTCATTCCAACGTTTTTTTTGGTGCGTCCTCCTGCGCGCATGTTACAGGTGTTACCGACGTACCCAACCGCCCCGAAATCCTTGTCGCGTTATATTGCACGAAGCACGCGGCCGTAAACCAGCAACAAGATGAAAGAATTTCGCCGATGCTAGCAGCTGTTCACTGTAGATGGATGCAGCTGCTGCATATTGCGCCTACTTCCTGTCACGCTTCTGCGACGTTTATTAACCAACGGTTGTTATTCGAATGAGTCATTCCAAATGTGAATGCATAATAAAAACACTATAGGAAAGAAAAATGAGTGCTGGGGAATAAAAAAATGCAAAAGATGAAGAGTACAACGGGAAATAGATGCATAGCACGGCGTTGCGATATTCCACCTGAGGAGGTTTAAAAAATGCTGGAGTGGAAATTCTTCCCCACGAGTGAAGCCATGCCAACTGTAAGATGGCGGCTGCGGCAGCCATCTTACTAGAGCAATTATGAGCTGTTAGTGTTCGCCGATTAGAAAGAAGCGTTTTTCTCGCACACCCAACGAATTTAATATGACAACCCTTTCGGGTGAGACAGTGCTCAAAGCGCGTCCTTGTGTTGCTAGTTTTCCTCAATTCAAGGCAAATGTGTTGAACAATCCTCAAATTCAAGGCAAATGTGTTGAAGATTAAGTCACCGATAATCGTCTCTGTGGGTTGTCTCATTGGAAATAACATTCTTTTAATTTATAGTTCACCTAACCCTTAGACAAACAAACCAAAGCCACTTGATCTCCAAGTGGGAGCCTCCAGAAAAGAGCATGTTTCTGAGATCTTTGAAGGGCAAAAGCTGGCTTCGCTTCCGCTGGCAAGGCATTGCGGGAGCTTCCACTCCAGCATTTCTTTTTGAAACCTCCTTGATTCCACCGCACCACCTACGGCGACAGTAATTGTTACGAGAGAAAAGAGAAAATAAAAATAAGTAAACTGAAAGATACTCAATTTAGAAACAACGACAACAAACTGTGAAGGTGATGTAGAAAAAAAAACCTAGAAAACTTAACAAAAGGGAATAATAGATGTATAATTAATGAATCACGACGCACGATGGAAGGCTGCAGCGGAATCCAGTAGACGTCATGTTTTCGCTCCACTTCGGAACGTTTGCTTACCGCTAGTGCGATTGGCCAGAAAAGCCAGCTGTTAAGCGAAGACAGCTGTGTCCCAGCCATGCGCGCCAGCCGAAACGAAGCTTTCGAAAAGCGAACGCGTACGAGATTACGCCCGAGTTGTTCCGCTTTCGAGCGCTGAACTGGGACAAAGTGCGTGAGTCCATGTATGTGCCTGTCCGTATAGTTTTGCGCTCGTTCACTACTTCGCGCATGGCAACTTTTAGGCAAGGAAAGAGGAGTAGATGGCGACACGCTGTGACACCAACCTGCACATCATCAATATCATCATAATCATCATCATCATCATCATCATGCTATGGTGATGTTCATTGCCAATGCTGCCAAGGCCTCTCCCAATGTTCTTCAATTCACCGTATCTTGTTCTACCTGATTTCATTTTAACCACACAATCTTATAAAAAAACATAGTGGTATTTAGAGCTCTTAGACATACAAGAAACAAAATACAGGGGTATGCGGAGGAGCGCTCACTTTAATCTAAAGATTATTGACAGAAAAACAATGTTCAAGCACAAACTCGCCCAAATTTCAGTAATCTTAGATCTTATATGACCCACGACAGCGAAATGGTTGTGTCTTTGCTACTGCAATTTGTAGCCGTTGTCTGGTGATCCCGAAATTGAATCGCGAGTACTCTAACGTGTTGTGCATTATTAGGTAGCGTCATTATTAGAAAATATTTTTGTACTACCTGCCTCGAAATGACCAACTAGAAACACACGAGACTAGCGTTCCAGAGTAGGACGATGATTGAGGCCCAGTTTTCAATTCGGGGGCCAGTGCACGGTAAAGACTGAAACAATTTGGTTGCTTCGTTATGAGTTGAGCCTGTTAATTGCGTGTTCCCTTTAAAAAGTGGAAAGAGTTCCGGGCCTAGGCAGCCACAGCTATTTTGAGACCAGTGCGAGGAGGATTCCCGGCACTATTCCTCGCCAGTTGCTACTCTTGGTATTGCGTGCGCCCAGCTAATCTTTTGCGGCGTCGACAACACCAGCATGACACGTGGAACGTCAAGCGAGGCCTCGGTCTACGTCACGCAAGAGACGACGTCACGAGATGCTGCCAACTTAGAGAGGCATTTACGTTTATACTTTAAAACCAAATCCAAATGTTTTAGAACGAACGTCCGCCACTAATATTCTGACAGAAGTGCCCACGTACACAGTACACAATCAAACAACACAAACACCTCGAGGTTTCAGTTTTAGGGTCAGGGGATCTTTAAATTTGTCGGTCCATTTTACTTTATACTCTTGTTATAGTGTTTTTTATCCTTTTGTAAGCATTCTCTTGCTCTTACTGTACATCGGTTGTATGTCCTACCAATTGCGAGGTAGCCCAGGTTCATTCCTTTTGCTTGATGCCGAATGGAATATCCACTACCTGGTTTATTCCGAGACCCGCTCGGCCACCTTCCGATCTCTTATTGCCGTTCGTATTGTTTTTCGTTTCACTGCGTGACCTTCAAATTTTTCTTATTAGTTGCTTTGTTATCATTCCTATCAAATACCCATCTGTTACCCCCTGAATCACGCAGTGGCTGCTTACTTTTGCCTTTCTTGGCAGTGGCAGGTTTTCTGTCGTTATTTGGAAGCAGCTGCTAAATGCGCTCGAGTCCTGTTTATATTCCTCGGTGAATTTCTTCTTCGTGACTACGCTCCAGTTAGTTGTCGTCCCAGATGTGTAAAAGAAAGTACAGCCGCAGCCACGTCTGTGTATAACACGCGAACAGCCAGTTTTTGCTCCGTGGCGCGAAACCTTGAGACAGTTTCGGGCTCTTAAGTGGTATATGTCACTTAAAGTTGTGAGGCTCATCACATCAGAGCCCTATACTGCCTCAAGGTTTCGCCTCACAGAGCGAAAACCGGCAGGTTGCGTGCTCTACACATACATAGCCGTGACTGTAAGTCAAATCTACTCACAACTTTCTCACGTTTTCAGGTACTACTACGTGGTAGTGCAGAGACACGACCAGAAGAGCAATCGCTCGAGACGCTCCACCGATCGCTTGGAAAAGGATGCGGGTGGCAGGCGTGAGTGGACGGCAGGCACGCCCGACTACAACGAGTCGGTGGCCATGAACCTGTCGTATTATATGGCTGCCAAGATGTCGCCCGAGGAAGTCACGAAACGCGGAGACTTCACGGTCGGCGACGGCCTCTACTACGGAGGATATTACAACGCACCCCTGGTTCCAGAGTCCACTTACAGCGTTGGACTGGCGGCGGAGGTGGACTATGAAGGCGTAAGTTCGGTTACTAGTTCACCTACATGTGACAATACGCAGTGGTTCGCTCGCGTGTCCTGTATTTCAAGTGCCCTGATTCGCGCGTCAACTAGGGCAAATACGCATTCGGCTAATGTTAAAATAAAATTTTTCATTCAATATATATATATATATATATATATATATATATATATATATATATATATATATATATGATTTGGCCATTCGCAAAATGCTGCTAAAGGAAAGTGTTCAGGCAGCTACAGCAAAACAACACGTCAAAATATACACACAACAATATTACTTACAAACAATAAATAAACAAGGAGCACTACAGCAATTGGATAAATATACGACAAAGATATACACAAAGCTATTCTTAGCAATAAGTATTGAACGAACTATGATTAGCACAATTCAACTTATAATCAAATACATAGAAATTTAAGTGTAATATGAAAAACAAGAATACATTAAATATATTGCATACAATCAATAGTTTCCGCACACACACTCCATAATTGTGTGGAATCTATTACACTCATAATTGGCTTTCTAAATCATGTAATGATTTAAGCCTCCCTAGCGTATTGAATTACATTATAAATTGCAATGTACAATAGAGCAATTTGATGATCAATTCACTGTACACTACAGTTAGTCTGGAACATTGGCCCGACAAACGCAAGAGCACACACATTGTCTATGTGTGTGTATGCCTGCGTGCTTTTGTTAAGACAACACAAGCGCTGACAATAACCATAAAAATTGCGTAGGCCACAAACGTGCCTGAGTACCGCGTTAGAAAATAAACAAATGAAGTATGTGATGTCCAGATGACGCAAGCATAATTATGGAAAATCACGCTTTCCTTTTTTCACAGGACAGGAGAATTTCCTATACACTGCTGTCTGAACCAATCACAGGTAAGACATTGTTTTCGTTTGCTTACCCACCAACGTATATTGCAACAATCTGCGAAACTGTTTTTAACCAAGCGTGTGCAAACAGGCAAGAAACGTTATTTCCTGTAGGAAGTATAAGCGCCTTGTGGCGCTAAAAAGTTCTATAGCATTGAAATGATGTCAGCAATTAAGAAATATACGTAACTGTGTTTTTTGAGACATATATGAAACCGATGGACCCGCCACCTATTCACCTATTGAGGCGCAATGAAGTTACGAGGCTGTCAGGTGTTATATATCCATGAGAAGTGAATGCGGGAGAACAAGAAGCTATAAATTAGTACGTCAACAATCATTCAGTGCATACTTTCACTTCACCGTACTGTACGCCTCCTACCGACTAAGCTGATCATTAGCCAGCGTGATACTTCTTCGAAGCATGAACTTAAGGCAACTTTCTCTTGCAAAAGATAAACTATTACTCACTCAACGTCATGGCTAGTAAGTGTACTCCCAGTGAAGCTTCAATTTGAGGCTATAGACAAGTGTTGCGAAGACGTGTGATGTAGGTGATGTGATCAAAACACAAGCGTACTTGCCTTAATGGTAGTCTCTCTATAACTATAATTACTTCTGGTAGACTCGCATCTCATGGAGTAGATGGCGCGAATTCAACTGCAGACTGGATTTAGGTAACGTGCTTTTAGCTTAATGAAGTTATGAAATGGTTTGGTTGATGCACAGAATTTTACGTCCCAAAGCGACCATGGCTGAGAGACACCGTAGTGGAGGACTCTGGATAATTTCAACCACCTAGGGTTCTTTAACATGCACGTGACTTTAGCATTCCGCCTCTAGTGATGATTTGACCGCCACGGCAGGTTTTTAACGCGCGTACCTCGGGTCAGCAGCCGACCACTGTAACCACTTAATTACGGATTAGACAGTTTTGGAGAACAATAGTACCGGCATATTTATCAAGGACAAAGACAGAATATAATTACTGCAATCCGTTGTTTATATAAGTAGACTCATTGTTTCGAACGCATGCCTTCACTTACGAAGTTTCTGCCGTAGTGCTGTGTTATGAGAGTGGATTAAGAAAATCCTCCGCTGGATATAGACCCTTTCACTGTTTACAAACACAGGCCCTTGATGATATCCGATTTCTCTCACCGATGTGCCTTAATATATAGCAAGAGTAGGCAAGAAGAGCTTTAGAAAATAGCCCGCTCTTGTTCTACACTTTCCTTCCCTTATTTGGCAAAATATATTAAAATAAACGTTCTTTTGAGCTACAAAAAATGATAACAGATTTTTTCAACCTCAGCAAGTTTCTTTTATCTGATAAACTAAAGAGAGACATTTCTTACATTTAAAAGAAACTTGAAAACGTGCTTTCAGTTTCGACGTTATGAGCTGATAAATGAGGTGATCGGAAGTTTTCTGGGGTACAACGCTTGCAATCGTAAAACTGTCGATAGCATACACATCGATGCACGGATTTATTTGAAGTGCGTGATATTGGCTGCAAGGGCCTCCACTACATAGGCCAGCGCTGTGATCGCTTTGAAGTCACAGATGGGATGCGTAATTGAAGGCAGATTTGCTTTCGCGACACCAACTTGCATCGTCTCCCACGGCTGAACCAGTTTTAGTCGCAATTTTACGATGCAAATTAGACACGAGAGTGCCACCGGCGGCACCGATTTGTAGTTTGCTTGCCCGTGTTATCAAGTATTACCGCTTTTTTAGGCACTAACCCCCGTATTCACGAACGCTCCTCGACTCGACTTCCACCCTTCGCTTGACAGGGTTGAGCACTGCGCCACCTCTCGGCTGAAAATGACGCTGCGCTACTCAAGAATTGTTGCAGATTATTGTTTATATGCAGTGACCTGCCGTGCCTAGAGACGGCGCTCCCATCGGCTTTCTCAAGTGAAGGTGAAGCCTTGAGTGAAGGGACGTTCTAGAATACGGGGGTGAGCTTCAAAACGAAGGTAAGCACGCACGGCGTCTGCAGCAAAAGCGCAGAAAATGCGGTGTTCTAGAAGACAATGCTACCCGGCATCCTATGAGTGACGTCATCACGTATGTGGCACCCCGGTATGCCCTCGAGGCCAATATTAAGTAGTGGGTGACAAAGTCGCGGAAATAGTATAAAGGACAGTCATCCCACTTAGGTCATTACGTGTGGAGAACGTTAGTTTCCTGATTATTATTTCAGTTCGAAGACAAGAACCTGAAGACCGTGGGTCTACACCAGTGGCGGTCATTGTGATAGTCGTCATCCTTCTGGTGGTGCTCCTCGCCGCCGCCTGGTGCGTTTTCCGAGTCATTTTCTATGCGTTAGCTTTATTAGGAGAAAAGTTAAACAAGGTGCACACGAGTACGTCTAAAACTAGACGAGTGTTTGTGGCCGGCCTACCGTATACAGTTGCTTAATACGAGTAAATATGAGTATTAAAGGCAGCATATTTTATCACGTATTATCAACCATCCTTGCAAATTTGTATCGCTCTCGGCTAGTAGTTGACTGCAATGTTGGCTTTTGTTGACTTAATTGAGTTTTAGTGGTTTTTGTTTTTTGCAAGAATGATGATGCCGTTGCTAGCCATGTGGTAAGCATAAAACACCGGAACCAATCGGATAAACCAGGACTCTGCAACATAAAAAAACAAAAAAAACAATTATAAGGGTGCTCTTGCTTTAGCCACTAATTAAGCTGCCACAGTAAGTTTGTGTTGACTACCATTCGCTCGCTGGTATTGGTTACTGCTTAAATGAAGAATATACCGTGACTAATGTTAGCTGCTATTGGTTAATAAGGTAGTCTAAATTAAGTGAAGCTGATGAAGGTAACGCTTTCTTGTGTAATCACCACTATATCACCACAATGTATTTATGCTCTATAACAGATAATCATTCGCGATGGTCCTGTTTACTACTTTTCGTTTTCCGCGTGCGTGCGTTAGGTGCCTTGAGGAAGGGAACCCCTGGGCGTCATTTTAAAAGACGGATGAAATTACGTTATGCATAGGTCCTGCATGTTTCAGAAATGCTGGTTGAATTTCGCCATGGCGGGCAATTCAGAGTCTTTCTTTTTCTGTGTAGGAAATGGCGGAAGAAGATTATAGGGAGGTTACCACGATCTTTCCCTCAAAAACCTGCTGCACCTCCCAGTGATGGTAAAATATATTACTGCTTTTCATCAAATATTACAGTTTCAGTTCACTGGTGCAATGCACGCCCATTATAAAAGAGCATGTCACAACTCTAGTTTATTTTTCAAGTTTTGAGATATGTTTAAAATTCCGGATGTCGGCTTACATATATGAGAACTTTTTAGCATTTTACTTTCGAGATCACTTAGACATTCACGTTGCGGATAGTATTTTAAACTCATTTGTTATATGTCTTGTTGTCCGCATGTGATGATTCATACTTACGATAACTAGAGGCATTATCAATAATATTGTTACATGACATCGGCATCGATGTCGAGAGACAATAATATTGTCATGGGGGTGACAATATTATTATATGCATTTTCGACATTATTTTCATGGTTTTAGCTTCTTCATGGTATGTGCAACGCATCATTCATGTCAATATGTTACTGAGAGACAATTGCCCGAGATATATTACTGTTTACTGTCCACCTAATACGGTCAAGAAGGGGTAAGCCGTTCGTTCAACCCGTTCGAGAGTTCAAAATTGGCCGTTCCTTTTGGAACGTCAATACTTTCCGACATCATATGAGTAAAACTAAACAAAAAATAAAGAAACCCTCATTGCCAATTTTGGCCACCACGACAGGCAGTGGAAACGCGGAGATGTGGCATTTTTCTTGAACCAATTTTTAATAAATATCTTTATATATTTATTAAAAGAGATTGGTGCCAATAAGTGACTCTGCCTAGTCCTCTTCTCTTGTACAACGGTTGATATTGCATGTTAGATAACAAACACAATGCTATACATAGGTACATAGCACAACACTTACGCACTGAGTCTAGGCATTTCAATACAGAGATCTCTTCACATCATACACGATTATGAAAAACTCAAGTAATCGAGTAATTGAAATTTCCGCGCGAAACATTAAAGTTCAATAGAATGTCACATGGGATTATATCTCTCGGGAGCAGTATCTTAAATACTGCACTGGTGTCACAAAAGTTTTCTCAAAGATTTCACTGCCAAAATGTAAACACGAGATTATCGTATAACATGCCGGTTAAGAATAACGCGATTACATTTTTTTGTTTTAGTACTTTTGAGATAGTTCAGATTTCTCAAGAACATGAACTACTGCACGCGCATCAGTGGCTTGTGGGTTTCCTTTTGGTGATGGGTCCAAGATTTTTGCTATTGAAGGAGGTCGATTATGCAAAAAATTATTTTTGTAAAAGTTTCTTTGGATGGTGTTTAGAAAAAATGTTAAACGGTTTCGAGTACATTGTACCGAACAATGGCAGTGCAAATAGCCGTCTTTAAATTCTCTGAAGAGTCTGCACACAAACCGCCAAGGTGAACGGGTTTGTGTGTTTGGAAAAAGCGGGTAACGGTTTGGAGTACTAGGTACTCTACTGTGGAAGAGCATAAAGCCGTCGCGTGGGAATACACATCTTAGTTAACCACGCGTGAACCAGCAGCAGCATTGCTGCTGGTTTGTGTTTAGAAAAAGTAGGTAATAATTTAGAGTAGCAGGTACACTACTATAAGAAAGTTTAGAGCCGTTCCAGCATAACGTCAGAAGCTTCGAAGACGGACCGTGTCCGTGCAAAGGATTGTGTTTAGAAAAAAAAAAGTTTAACGATTTCGAATACTTCGTACTCAACTATGAGAGAGCACTGAGCCGTCCCGCTAAATGTCTTCTATAATGTGTTTAGAAAAAGTGGGTAACGATTTAGAGTACTAAGTACTTTGTTTAGAAAAAAAAAATGTTTAACAAATTCGAGTACTTCATACCCAACTATGGAGGAGCACTGAGCTGTCCCGCTGAAAGTTCTCCATAATAAGCTGCTTTTAATGTATAATGTCTCCATAGACGCTCCGCATTGGCCAATGTAGAACGACCGCTCAAAGTCGTGTTCAGCTTTTGCAGATGATCAAGTAGCAGTGTCACTTTTCCTTATTCTATACAGAAAGGCCTACGTGTAGGCTGTGCAAAATCAAAGCCCATGAATGACTCCTTCTACAGATTCGCTAAAATTTATGGGAATATATAATTCCACACCGGGATAAACGCTACATAACTGGGATTGTAGAGACAATCATGGCCCTCGTTGAGCATGATGTCTGTGTCCACTAGTGGCGCAAAACGTGCGCTAAGCCACATCTTGTCACTATCGCGTTTCCATCATTCAGCACTGTGGAATGTGTGATCACAGGTTTGGCTAAACATTGCAGTGGCGTTCACTGATGCAAAAAAGAAAACTCATCGCTGAAGCTTATTAACATCGCATGATAATTGATGGTAGCACAGACTAAGGACATGAACAAAAGAAGGCACATTAAAGACACTTCCTATGCGCCTTCTTGTGTCCATGTCTGCACTACCATCAATTATAATATTGCCATACCAACAAGCCTAAATTGCCACTCTCATCGACTTTGTTAACATCAGCTTGGAGTTTTTTGTTGGCTTCCGAAGGTCCTCACATTCATGCGACTAAAACAGGTGCTACAGAATGAACATTTTACTCGCAACGAGGGTTGACTCGTGATTATGCTTTTGCGCATGCGTTACAGTTGCATTAAAAATAATCACATCTCCTATAAAAAAATTCAATGAGAGCCAGAGAGGTCAGCCTGAGCTATAGTGCACTCTCGCCTGATATTCTCCATAGAGGAAAAAGTGGAAGAGGATAAAACACGGTGATGAGGGGTGATGATGGCTGGAGGGAAATAATATATATATATATATATATATATATATATATATATATATATATATATATATATATATATATATATATGACGTATCAAGTGATGGGTAGTAGAGGCAGAGAAGGAAGAAGTGCAGAACGGAATAAACATGGGGTATGAGCCAGGCCACGTCACCCATTCACCGTAGCGTCACACAAGTCGACAGGATGGAGACCTGCCTGTCCCTTTATCAGTCACTCATCATCGACGCAGTTTCCCAGAAGACACCCTGACCATACATTGACTACCGAATCATCGCCTAGAAGGACAACGACTAGCACCATGACAGAACCATCGGCTGACCTCGACATCCCCAAGTACACCGGATCAGCGGACGACGGACACGTGCAGGACTGGTTCAACATATTCGAGGTCCAAGCCGCCGCTGCATCGTGGTCGGAACGGGAGATGATCACAAACTTCACTGACTACATCTCCGGTGAGGCATTTAAGTTTTACCTCATCCACATCTTTGAAAACGACGAGTCATGGCAAAAGATCAAAGATGAGATGATTACCCGTTTTCATGACTATGACCGAGACCTACTCATTGCCAACCATCTAGAGACAACCACACACTATCGTCAATTTCCAAAGCAGTCCTCAACCATTCGAAAGCCCAGCGCGAATCGACAACTGCCTCAAGACGAAGTGGCACATGGGTTTAGTTACAGAAGGCCATGCGTATATAGGGAAAAAGCTAACCGTCAAGCGCGCATCCCTTCTGCGAGAAAGTCAGCATTTCCGAAGTCATCGCTTCAACATACGACACGAGACGTCGCCCACCCTACTGATGCCTTTCATGCATCATCTCGCATACATGGTCCACCACCTGGTTTTCTACGACGCAGCCCTTCAAAGGCTTCTAACGGTTACTATTCGTGTCATAAGGACGCCTCGTTCATGGTAGACGAGCTGACACATGAGGAAAATGCCGAACAACGCCATGACGACTCAAAGAGTGAAAATCAGTCTCCACACATTGGATCAGCTTATTTTCCATCTAGCAAAATTGGGCTACCTCCTGGTTTTCCGTCACTTGGCGCTGTCGTCGCTCACAACGCCCACCTCACATCTAGCACGCTCACAATGGTCGGGATAGAGCTGCGGAGCTCGGAGAATACTCAGCCAAGCCCTGAACCTACCATCCAGATTCAGGCGCAAGAACCACTCGCAGCGAACAGCGAAAAAGAAGCTTCTGATGATGTATCTATCAACTCTGAAGCATTACCTTCATTACCCGAAATGCAGCACAACAGCCTAGAGACTACTACCTGCTCACTCGACACAACATTCAATTGCCCAGAAAGTCAGTGTCATGGTGAAAAAGGGCTGTCACCTCAGGTCTTTTCGCAGCAACATCATCATTGCCAGGAAGTCCAAGAACAACAGAGATTCCAAGGACTATACGAACAAGGACGACAACGAATGGAATCAGCTTCGGAAGAACACACGCGGTTTTTAGAAAACCGTTTACAAACGTGTCAACCAAACCAACGACATATTCAAGATTTCTCGCTCGAAACAAAGATAGCATCGAATCCAGGATATTTTCCCAAGGGACGTCGAGTAAGCTTTCTCCAGTCGAGATCAAGACTCAGGCAACACGACATACAACGTCGAGAAAGGCGCCAAACCATGACCTGTATTCCGCAAGGACGCAGAAATCACCGCACCAGCCTCGGTCAACAAGCACGCGAACGGGTGGCGACGCATGGGTTCCAATCAAGACAAATAGCACGACACCTGCGCAAATCAACCAGCCAATGCCTCAAGGCCATCACACCACGTTCATTCACTGCAAGAATACCGGCTGTGTTTCCATCTGATTTCACGCTCAAAGCATGCTTACGTCGTCCAGAACGCAACAGCCAGCCTCGCCCTCCAGAGCTGTACTTGATACCCCGGATTGCTGTCCTCTCCTGTGAAGCTATAGTGTGTTAACGGAAACTTCCTCGGACTTGAAATGACCTTTTTTTTGACAGTGTTCAGTTCTAAGCCGTGCATGTTCAGTTCTCATTTCTGTTCGTCTGACGCGACATCTTTCGGGGGGCGGGGGAATCGTGTGACGTATCAAGTGATGGGTAGTAGCGGCAGAGAAGGAAGAAGTGCAGAACGGAATAAACATGGGGTATGAGCCAGGCCACGTCACTCATTCACCGTAGCGTCACATATATATAGATAAATAAATAAATAAATAAATATATATATATATATATATATATATATATATATATATATATATATATATATATATATATATATATATATATATACAACAGTGCACCGTGCAAGTAAACTTGCGAGATGATTAGCTCAACTTGGTACTTCGCCTGGATACGCAGTTCGTACTTAATTGATAACCCTTTGTCTAATTATGACTAATGTTCCTCGTTCTGATTGATATGTTTGATGTGTCAGCTTTAGCAAAAATTGTAACTTCCTGACGTACTTTCCTCAACGCTTCTTCTTTGTTCTATGCCTTTTATTGTGTAGTCGACTCCTTTCCTTCTGGGGCAAAAGTTGTGCCTCCCTGATGTGCTTTACTCAACGCTTCTTCTTTGTACTATGTCATTTACTGAGTAGTCAACTCCATTCTTTCTAGAGAGCAACAGCACCGCTATCTTGTATATTCTGTCTGGCAACCGCCCTGCTATGGTCTTCGGCCAGCAGTATTGATCAATAAATTGATAAATTGAAAAGTAAACAAGCCTAATTTTCCATCCTAATTTTCGCGCCATTTCGCATGCACCTGTACACCCAAGGAAACAGTACTAAGCACTAATAATGATCGCATTTTTTCTTAAGCGGCGAGCCTGTCCATAGTTGACGATAACGACGGCCTGGAATTCGAAATGGAAGAAATGGGAGGCACTGACACCGATATCAGGTCAAAACCACTGCCCGTGTCTGATCTACAGGACTACGTGCAGCGAATGCTGGCGTGCGACGGCCTCAAGTCCGAGTTTATCGTAAGTCGAAAGCACACTTCACAATGTCTCAAGTGCACTTGAGACGTTTGTAACCGTCAGCCTTTTTCTCTTACAGTCTACATACTTGTCTTGTATGCGCTCCGTGATAGTGATTAATCTGAATCAATTTCAGAGCCAACCCAAAGGCCGACAATTTCCGACGATTGAAGCGCAGAGGATCGAGAACAAGATCAAGAACCGCTATGGCAATCTGTTGGCATGTGAGTGAGGCTTAACTACAGTTTATTGAAGGTAAAATCGCAGCGTTTGTTTCGATATAAATGCCCAATAATCTCTTCCACAATATTACAGCAACACGTTTACTATAAGTACTATCGGCACAAAAGTTTGCGGAATCTGCAGCGCGTGGCAGAGCGGTGGAAAACTGCATGGCTGCGCCACCTAGCGTTACGCGGCATGGTGTTGAGGCTATCATCCATGGCTTCAGTGATTAGCAGCGGCACGTTCAGACAATGCGCAGTTGCTAGATGTACTATCAGCGGCAAGCCTTCGCGATGGTATAGTGCACGCCGTCCACTTATCACAGCGAACAGGCCCGCATATATGCGCAAAGCTGCTGAACAGGATGCGCGCGCCTGTCAATGGTGATAACTGGACGGCATGCACTACACTATCGCAACGGCTTGCCGTTGTTCGGGTTTCCTTTGACACTGATACTAATCTCGGAAGCCGTGGCCAATAACCTGTACACCATGTCGCGTCAGGGTAGGCGGCGCGGCAATACAGTTTTCTACCGCTTCGCCACGCACTGCAGATCCAGAAAACTCTTGCAGCCGATAGTACATTCAGTTATCATGGCAGAGGCACAGCTAGGGGTCGGTGTGTTCGCGTCATGTGCTCCATCTTGGTGGAAGTAGCTCACAATTTTCAGCAAAACTGTAAGATATATCTATGCAGCTATGTAAACACAAGTTTGAAGGGTTAAAGATTTCAGTAACTACAGAGAGATAAGAAGTTGCGCCGCTACAGCATTTCTTCAGAAATTACTGAATCACTGCAACAAGAACTCCGCTATTATATATGACAGTACAAAATGTCGACATAAGTAACAACTGATTGAAGGATCGCAGACGGACAATACGTACAGGATTTGAAACTAACTGAGATGAAGTGAGTAAACATGGTCAAAAACAACATTAAAATATGGCTATTACTTGCAGGCTTGTATCAGTGACTATGTGTTTGTCTCGTCACACATGATTTTCTTGTCATGGAGAACCTTAATGTTTGAATAATCCGTCTTTCAGATGACTACACTCGCGTGAAGCTTAGATCCCTACCTGGCGTACCCTTCTCAGACTATATCAATGCCAGCTACATCGACGTAAGTATAAAATACATTAATAATAAATGAAAAGACGTTGGGTTATTTGAAGCTATGCCCTATTTGTTTTTCCAGGGCTACTGTAGGCCGAAGCGGTACATCGCAACTCAAGGTATTTGTCATGTTAAGAAAAACGAAAGCTTATTTTAGTATAGAACCAACGCTTTCAACTAACAAAACTGACAGCGTACGCTTTTTCATAGATTCACATGAAAATAATCTCGCACGGTTTATTGAGTTATCTGTGATCAAATTTATTTCGTTGCAAGTCATACATTGAACAGTACGTGACGAAAATGGTCATGGTTGGTGCAAACTTCCTATGGGGCGTCCGAACGTGAAAATGACCACAATCGTGGCAGCGCTTTGGCAAACGGGTGTTCATCATGCGAGAGTGGAGAGTTAAAAATGCTGGGGAGTAGATGCTCCGAATATGAAGCCAGGACTTCATCATCTTCATTACGGAACCATGAAACGTCAGCTCACCCCGAAGAAAAATTCGCGTTTTCCTCAAACACCCTAGATAGTAATTTTACCCGGCAGATAGCTTTCGACGCAGAACTTTGTGTTACTGGTTTCCTCAAAAAAGCTAATAGTCCTGGCAATTGTGACAAATGACATTAGCAATAATCATCTGGATGCCTCACTTTTTTTTCTGTGGCAACAGATAATTGTCATTTCACAGTTTGCCTTGCGCTCACGCTATAGCAGCACAAATTCGGTGTATTTCCAAACGGGCTCACACAAGAAAGCCATGTTTTTGAAGTAAATACATGCCAATTATAGACTCACACTTGCTGCTAAGTTGTTGTGGCAGATTACGCTCCAGATGTCATTAAACGTCTTTTGATTTATCCAGTACAAATTACTAGGAGGTGCTCGCGAAGTATGAAATATAAATAAGGGTGTCGACCTCAAGAAGGTGCGCCGCCACGCTTAATAATGTCGACATTACAGCGAGATGGGCTCTGCTGCATTTTTTTTCATACTAAGGCACCCCGCTTTAGCATATTCTGTAATCTTTAGAGCGAAGGCGATCGAACTTGAACACCAACTGATAAATTGTAGCAGAATGGAAAGCCGAATTAACCTTTAGTACAAGCAGCACTTTTTTTGCAGTCACTGTGTCTCTACACAGGCGTTCCCGAAGCGCGGAACAAATATTATTAGTACAGCGTTTCAAGGAAAAATTCCCCAATGTGATAGACGTGGTATTTCGTCACACTTTATTGAGTTATATGAGTCTACAGCATAGAATGTCAGCCCAGAGTGATATTAGTCACCATTTTGTCGCGATTTTGATCCTTGTTCTTGCAGGCCCCAAGCCGCTCACAGTACAAGATTTCTGGCGCATGGTGTGGCAAGAAAATGTGTGCAAAATCGTCATGCTCACCGGCCTCGTGGAAAATGGCAAGGTATGAATCACCTATCTGTGTTATAGAAACACGAATTGAGTATTCAATGCTAGCTGACTGGTTAATCTCCTACGTATGAACATAACAAAGGTCAGGCTACGCATTACAACCATGGTCATCAGTTGTCCATATTGCGGAATGTCTAAGTAAACAACAAAGAGAGTGTGTGGCTTCGGCTGTACAGTTTAGCTGTAGTTCATCCATATACAAATGAAGTAGGATAAATGCTAATATGTCAATGACACCATGCGCAACATAATTGCCTTACACGCTGCCTTTAAGTATTTGCAATTGGCAACATCTCCAGTAGGCAGCGCTGCAGCTACAGTAGACACCACTGTGTGAGCAGAAGTGACTGTATTTCTGACAACGCACACTGTATCGCGTACTGGAAGCACAAAGGTGCACAAAGAAATGAGAATACGAGTCACGTAATAACAAATTTATAATACTGTTTACACCTAGAAGTGGCTATATAATTATTGAACCACATTAACCTTCACCTTTATTCCTTTTTCCAATGGCACCGCTGGGCTTCTTTCCAATGATAAATATACCTAAACTACCTTAGTGGTGTTCCTTCTTTGATGCAGCTACACTGCACTGACGAGCGAATTAACAACTTCTTAACCACCGGCTTCCTATCGCAGACCAAGTGCGAGAAATACTGGCCGGACAAGACGGCCACCTATGGAGACGTGCAGGTCCACTTCATCGCAGAGGAGACCTTCCCAGAATACTGCGTCCGTCAGCTTCACATGACAATGGCCGACAACACGCGTGAGGTCAAACACTTCCACCTCACTTCGTGGCCCGATCACGGAGTTCCGCTCTACCCAAACACGCTGCTCACTTTCCGGCGGAAGGTGAACCAGTACAGGACTTTCAACGAGGCTCCAGTGGTGGTGCACTGCAGGTAAGAGAAACTAGCGCGCTTTCCCGCTATCACTCAGAAAAAAAAAATTCAAAAGCCCTTTCCCTATCGGGAATAGAGGGCAATCAAATAATGTGTGCGTGCGTGATTTACTCTGTGTGTTCCATGTATTTTGCTCTCTGCCGCTACCACACAGAAATAGCAACAGAAAATTCAGGAGCCCTTTCCCCATCGGGAAAAGGGTGCAATCAAACATTATGTGCGTGCGTGACTTGACGTGTGTGTTCCACGTAAATTTACCTCTCCCGCTATTGCACATAAAATTCAGGAGCCCTTTACCTGTCGGAAATAGGGAGTGATCAAATAATACGTGCGTGCATGACTTACTCTGTGTGTTCCATGTACTTTGCGTTCTCCCGCAATCGCACATAAAAAAAGCAAACTCAGGAGCCCTTCCCCTATCGGAAAAAAGGGGAAATGAAGTACTGTGTGCGCGCGTGAATTACTTCGTGTGTTCATGTGTTCCACGGATTTTGCCCTGTGCCGCTACCGCACAGCAAAAAAAAAAACGTGAATTGAAGAGCCCTTTATCTTCTAGGAAAAGGGAGCAATCGAATACCGATGCACGTGCGTTTGCTGTGCGTTCCACGTATGTTACGTCGACTGGCAATGACTTAAGTCAAAGAGTTCAGAAACCGACTTTCACACAGGAAGGTACATCAGTTTACTTGCTCGCAGGATAGCTTGTTTCTGAATTCAACTTCTACGACATTAAAGACCGTGAGTAAGTGCTAAAGACGGGACAGGTTTGAAGACGAGGCAGCGCGATTAACGCAGACTAGTCCGGCTCAGAACCCTTCTCAAGCTTAATTAATGTCCAGTACAAGTAACGTGCAACTGGTTGTCATGAACAAGATGTGAATTGTGACATAGTTCAGAAAATGGCATGAACACCGAATAGGGTGGTGTCTTACGGGTTATTCGTTCCTTATTCTGCACTGCTCAGCCTCAATGTTCATAAAACAGTTGGCCTACCTAATAACCCTTCTTAAGAAATATGTCGTTGATTAGCAACTTATATGCAACAAGGCAGGTTTTAAATCCATGCTCATCAATCCCTTCGTCCATTCGCATTTGCAGAGTGCAGATATATGCCTTTGTTTCGCAGTGCCGGCGTGGGTCGTACTGGCGCATACATCCTGCTGGAGAACCTCATCGAGCAGGCTCAAGCTGAGGGCGTGGTGGACGTCGTTGGCCAGCTCTCACTCATGCGTCAAAACAGGATGAATGTGGTCGAGACGCTGGTAAGTATTCTGCTACAATTCTCATGGTTTGCCAGAAAGCGTTTTAGCAGGGAATTTCAGTGTTGCCTTCTTACGCTACACACAAAGAAAAAATAGGAAGATAGAATGTGCTATTTTTGTGCGAAACCTCACTTGCCAAAATGCATACTTACACATCACGTCACAGACGGTTTCTCTGCGCTGGGTGCCTGAAAATAATGGCCACCGTGACTTATCTCATTGAAGAGGGTCAGTGCATGGATAAACAGAGAGCAGTTCGGTCCCCGCGTACTTTTGTGCTCTCATCGCGTTCTCCGGTTCACCAGCCACGCCAAGAGTAAACGCAAAGAAACGCGAAGGGGCACCGGCAGTGATATGACGTCACCGTTTCTTGCTTCGCGTGATCGAGCAAGAGTTCACGCAGCATCTCAACCAAATAGTGCCTAAAGATGGCGACCACAATGACGTCAGTGCAACTTTTCCCCTCTCTTGCTTCCCACCACTCTCCGGGCAGAGCACTAGGATCTCCTAAGAGAGTTCACGAGCCCAAAGTCAGATACGTGACAATTCAACATTCACAGAAGAAGTGTAAAATGACTCTTATACTAAGGCGTAAGCTGGCGCATAGGACACGAGTAATTAGAAGTGATCACATATTAATTGTATATCTAGTGAAATATAAAATGGTCTGAGGAATCAAATTTACTAGTTTAAAAATGTTTCCTTACTACTTCGTTTTGCTCCCACAACACGTGAGCCGATTTTTGAGGCATGAAATACAATTATTTTGGTGTATGAGCCTCTTAAGAGACTAAGGATCACATCCGCATCACTGAACAGCAAATTATTCAATTCAAAATAAAGTGATATTGCGTAAAACCAAGCCTTGAGATTTAAAATCACGTAAATTGACGTCACTAATCACGCAACGAAAATCGCGAAAAATACGCAACTATTCACGTAAGTTCTTATGGCTTCCAAAATCTCATTTCATATCCCACTCGTATCACTTCAGACACCTCTGCATGCTTGGATCATGTCCTATGCAACTTCAAACCTGTCAGTTCCCTTTCAGGAACATACGACATTCCTGTAGCTGACCACTTGCCAATAGCAATCCTATATCGCCTCGGCAAGAACCACATAACCAGCAATAATTTTCATGGCTATACTACACGGCTTGATTACGACAGGGTTTCGCAGCTGCTCTCTGCAGCCAATTTTGAGGACCTTAACGGTATGGATGTTAGCGAACATTGTCGGACCCTAGTCGAACGGATAAAGTCGATTATCAAGGACAGCAGTAAAAAAATAAAGAAAACGTACCATACCCATCCAATATGTCCATGGATGACAGATAACGTACTAAATGCTATAAAAACGCGAGATTTCTGGTACACCAAAATGAAACAAAACATAGGGAACTCTTATTACAATAACCAGTTCAGAATATAAAGAAACAAAGTAGTTGCAGCTATGCGTAAACAGAAGCGACTCTACTACAAGAGACAAGTAACTTCAACTTACATTGACTGTGGCAAACTTTGGAAAGGTATTAACTCTATTGTACAGCCAACTCCATCAAAAAGAGTCCTCCCTGAAATGCTGCAAATGCAGAATCTTGCAAATCAGTTCAACGAGCACTTCTGTTCTGTCGGTTCAAACCTGCATAGTGGCCTAAGTTCACCAAAAAAAAAACCTTCTTTACCTCCTTGGCATGGTCCGTCATTTGGTTACATCGACATAACTGAAACAGAGGTTATAGCAACTGCTAAAGATCTGAATTCAGGGAAGGCTAAAGGCATTGATGGCATACCTATTTCGGTCCTTACAAAAAATATAGAACTCCTAGCTCAAACCTTAGTATTACTTTTTAATAAAGCGTTCCATACGGGTATATATCCTGAAATTCTAAAAATAGATAAAGTAACCCCAATTTATAAAACTGGAAACCATAATGAACTCAACAATTACAGACCTATATCCGTCTTAAGTTGCATTAATACGTTGTTCGAGAAGTTATTAGCAATGCGAGTAAAAAATTTCCTGCATAAAAACGGTATTCTGTCGCCGGACCAACATGGCTTTCAGAAAACCAAATCAACTCTATCTGCAGTACTTTCCGTGACAGATGTAATTAATGAGGCCCTCAACAACAACCAATTTCCTATAGGCGTGTTTCTAGACATTAGAAAAGCGTTTGATACAGTTCATCTTGAAATATTAAGCCAAAAGCTTGAGCGATACGGATTCAGAGGCCAGTCCCTCCAGTTGTTTAAAAGTTATCTAAATGGGCGATACCAAAGGGTAGTTTATGACGAGCATGTTTCCAATTTAATACCAGTAGATGCGGGAGTACCACAGGGCTCCGTTCTTGGACCCATTCTTTTTACGTTATATATTAACAATTTAACCAATTGTCTTTCTAGGGTAAGTGCTATAATGTACGCGGATGACACAGCGCTAGTTTTCACCACCCCGTCACTTCATACTGCGGCACATATTTTAAACGACGAACTTTTAAAAATCAGCGAGTGGTTCACAACAAATAGGCTCACTTTAAACACCGATAAAACCAAATATATAGTTTTTAAATCCCCTTGCAAGCCTGTAGACTTAACTATGGGAAAGCTGAAGATTAATGATAAAGAAATAGAAAAAGTCGGTAGGATCTCATATTTAGGCGTAATGCTGGACGATGCGTTAAACTGGAGGCCCCATTTAGGCACACTGGGGAAAAAACTTTCCTCTGTCTGTTTTACCCTGAATAAAGCTCGACAGCATTTTGAAACTGATATCTTGCGCACCATCTACTTCTCTCTGTTCCAATCTCAGATAACATATTGCATCGAGTGTTGGGGACTCACCTATCACACATACATCAAGCACATAATATGCCTACAAAAGAGAGCCTTGCGAATAATAAACCATGTTCCCCCTCGTACACCCTCTCAGCCTCTATTTTCCCCGTTTTTTCTCGTTTTTTCTCGTTTTCTTTGGTGCTAGTGGAAGACGCCACTCCTCTGCCTGCGGAAATGGACGTAGAATCACCAGGGCCTCCACCCATACGTCCCGCGTTGTCGGTGGCCACTCTAAGAAAGCGCTCCGGCCACCCAAGTGACGTCGACAGTGAGGACACGCTCATGTACTCTATGGCCAGTGATGAGAGCTCCGATGAAAGTGACTTTGTGCCCGTGGCAAGACACAAGGCGAAGAGGAGGTTGCTTACGACATCTCCTTCCCAAAGTAAGGCCACCACGAATATTCAAGAGCCACCGGTTCACACTGTTTTGTTTGTCCCGCTGAATGCCGCTGACAGCATGAACCGACTTAATCGCCAGGTCCCGTCTATGTCACTTGAGGCGCTCGTTCCGGGACAAATAACAGACGTGAGAATCAATGGCCGCAAGAACGTTCTGGCGATAGACGTTACGCAACGTACTGCTCTCGACGTATTGACCAAGGTGAATGTGCTCGGGAACATCAACGTTCGTTCTTTCATACCAGATGGCAAGGACTCTAGGGCAGGCGTTATCTACGACGTCGACACTTCTATCAGCGATATTGATTTTCCCACTCTAATCAAACCAGTGATGGAAGCTACTATAATCTTGCAAGCCCGCCGTCTCGGGAACTCACGATGCGTGAAACTAGTTTTTAAGGGTGACAGCCTCCCATCTCAAGTAAGAGTTGGTCATTTTCGACACACAGTACGGCCGTTCGTGCCGAAACCTCTTCAGTGTCGGAAGTTCTGTAAAATAGGACATGTGAGTGCTGTTTGCACAAGTTCTGCTGTGTGCTACCGATGTTCGGAGTCGCACAACACGCAAGCCTGCCAGGCAGAACATCGCAAATGCGGCAATTGCC